>JAMKQA010037055.1:0-18179 GCA_024699735.1 Posidonia australis | reverse complement strand
TTGAGATTTGCCTTTCTTCTTTCCTTTCTTGTCAAAACTTCTTGAATTTGACCGACCACGATTTTTGTCAAACGTGGTAGAAAGACCCGTCATCTCTCCACCTGAAGTTGAAGCTAGATGTCGCAATTCTCTTGTGTGGAGACTGGCTCTCGCTTCCTCTAAAGAAATTAAATCTTTTCCAATCACAAAGGATTGGACAAAATTTTCAAAAGATTGAGGTAATGATACTAACAATAATAGAGCGGCATCTTCATCATCAACCTTTACCTCAATACTTCTTAGCTCCATAAGAATAGTATTAAGATTATCAAGATGTTCTTTGAGAGGCGTACCGTCCTTTATCTTCAAGGAGAATAAACGTTGCTTGAGAAGAAGCTTATTGGTTAAAGATTTAGTCATGTATAGACTTTCCAACGTTAACCATAATCCAGCAACAGTTTCCTCATCTGCAACCTCGATTATTACTTCATCTGAAAGACAAAGTAATATTGTTGAATACGCCTTTTCTTCTTACGCTGTCAACTCGGCATTATTGATCCCAACTGGTTTTTCCTTCAGCAATGGAGTCCAGATTCCTTGTTGTTTAAGGAGCGTCTGCATTTTGATTTGCCATAAACTGAAGTTGTTCTTCCCGGTAAATTTCTCCACCTTAACAGTATGTGAAGACATGGTATTTTCTGTTAACTAAAACAAAATCTCAACCTGGCTCTGATACCACTTGTTAAGTTTAAGGATTAGTTAAACAAGAAAATAAAATGAAATGAAATGAAATGAAGAACAGAAATAAAAACAAATACGCAAATTTACGTGGTTCACCCAAATAAGGGCTACGTCCATAGGACAGATAGGTTTCACTATTCTTCAGAGGATTACAACACAGACCAAGAGTGCAACTCTTATACAACTCGTACTCACAGAAACCTTACTGGAATACAACTCAGACCAGATGAAACCTCAAAGACAGAGAACAGAAGGAATCAATTTCTCTGTATTTGTAATACTGAAACGCAGACCCTGCCTCCTCCTTATATAGCATTGGAGGAGGGAGAAGATGTGCAGATGTGTGGATGCATCCACGCACGGAGCGGACGCGACGGACGAGGAGAAGGCACGAGCAAACAGAGAGCTCGACGAATCCCTACGTCCAAGTATCCCGCGAGCAGGCGCGACGGCAGGGGAAGAGATGCGCGGCTAGGAGCAGGCGCGACGGCAGGGGAGAAGCTCGTGCGGTTCTGGGCAGTTGCGACGGCAGGGGAAGAGGTGTGGTTCCCTTCCGCAACCCATCGGAGCAGGAGCAACGGCTTAGGAGAGGCGCACGGTTCGGGGCAGTCGCGACGGCAAGGGAGAAGGCGCACGAGGTTCGGTGCAGTCGCGATGGCTGGAGAAGAGGTGCGGTTCCCTTCCGCGACCCATCGGAGAAGGAGCGACGGCTGGGGAGAGGCACGCGGTTCGGGGCAGGTGCGGAGGCTCCCTTCCGCGAGCAAGAGATGCGGGTGAAGTCCCGCGACTGAGAACAGGGCATTTAAACTGATTTTTTTTTTTTTTTATCAGAGCATATTCAAGTCATTTTCTTCTGCTTCTTTAATATATTTTATTCTCAGTCTCATGTTATAGTACACAAATAGCAAATCATTCAACTTTACAGTGCTCAATCTATTTCTTCTCTATTTATGAATACAGATAAACGTACTCCAATCATTCACAACGAGATGCTACTGCTGTTTGAGATAAAACATTTACAGTAATATTCCTCAGATTTGGAGTATCTGTTCCATTTAACATCCACCATTGACATGAAATATGATATTTAGTTATTACCTATATTATAGAGTAATATTATAAAATAAAAGAAATAATATTAAAAACATTACTTCAAATCATTTTGTCACGAGAACGTATCGTTTAAGACTCTCAAAATGACATAAGTTTATCTCAAAAGTACTTTATTTCATTGAGAATTTGTACTTAGATATTGACATTAGACTCCAATTTTTTTATCACATCTTTAACCGATGCTAATAAATCAATACGGCAACTAAGTTAATGACTGTACTTGAACTACAGATTCAAATAATATGCTACATTGACAAAAAAACTCACTTAGCAAACAATTATGTAACAAATGAAATATAATGATAAAAAACATAAATGTACATGTTAAAATACTTACCAGCTTCATGTAGATGATGAAGAAACATATTAGACCATCTGTCATCTAAAATTTTAAGATGTCTTAAATGATATGTATGTTGTATCGGCCACAACATCTTTCATCAAATTCATTGTCTCATGTAAGAAACCCATGATGGACTTCTTATCACCATTTACCAATCAAAGACCTTTAAAACTGATGTCATAATATGTACAATCGTTCAACAATTCTCTCAAAAATATACATTATTTATAATTAAATTTACTCTCCTACCAATTGGACTTTCACTCTCGTAGTATTTGTACCATTGTGGTGAATTGAACATATGCTTTAGTCTATTTCTTCGATCAATCATACTTTAAAAAGTAATATAATTTATTACAAATCTGATGACTCCTAAACGAATCAAATCACCACAACAACACTTGGGTGACCTCATTAAAGCTAATAAAAAAAAATAATTGTAAATGAAATTTATTACAACCTTTGCATCTCTCACTGTCTTTTCCACCAACTTCGTCTTCCTAAAGTCCTTAAGTATTAAATCAATATAATGAACTACACATGGTGTCCAATATATTTCATACTTTCTCATAATCCTAGAGCCAACATTTTTAAAGTTATTTCCATTATCAGTAACAATCTGCACCACATTTACTACTCCCACTTGTTTAATGATTTCTTTCATTTGTTTATATATATACTAGTAATATCTAACATGAGAAGCATCAATGGACTTCAAAAAAATTATACGACCATCACAATAAATCATAAAGTTGATACTCCGTTTCCTTATGATACTTGTCCAACAATCACACATAACAGTCACCCCATAGACTGACCATTGTCGTTTCAAGTCATTAATATAGGTTTGTAATTCTTCCTTCTCTACTTTAAAATACTTGTTCATGATCTTATACTCAATTGATACCTTTACTCCTGCACCTTCTTTTACTGTAACATCAAGCATATGTTGCAAAGAAGGATCTTTTGTTGTTTTTGCAGGGATAGCATTTAAGAATATATATTTCACTACAGTTTGACGAACTTTTTCCCAGACATTTCCAAATATATCTTTAATTTTGTTCTACTTTTAAACTTCTTTTCTAACTGTAGCTGCATCTAGATTATCGTATCTTTAATTATATGTTTTGAACATTCCAGTAATACCTTTATCCTTTTGTGTCATGCCACTGCCACTTCCCTTGTAAGTTCAAGTACTACCTATCCTATGAAATCTTTCAATTTATTCACTGTCATTCTGCATTTCTAGACTCCATTACTGCTCTTTTATACATTTCTCTGTCTTCTGAAGTATCATAGTCTAACAAGATAAACCATATCATCATCTAAATCCGATATAAGGATAACATCAAAAGTATCTTCATTGAAAAGAATCTTATTGAACCTTTCTTCCCTTCTTTTCTTATCACTTTTCTTTACTCTAGTTTTGTTTAATAGCCCTCTCATTTGAGCAAAAACTATAAATAGACACGATTTACATTTAACTACATTATTGTATCCACCAGCAAAGTGTTGTTTTAATCTTCTTATTCCTTCACTCGTCATTTGCTTGTCACAATATTTACATTATGTTTTTTATCTATCATTATTAATAAGATATCCATGTAACCAACCTAGATCCTCTGATTTAACTGTCATAACATCACTACGACCTCCGCTATTTTTAGATCATGAGAAATTTGACATTATAAAGGCCGAAAATAAATGATAGTTGTCATTAATTTAATAAAATAATGCATTCAAATATTTTCTGATTTTCTACATGTTTTATAGGCTTTTACAATCATTCCTAATTTTTTTCAATTTTTCCTGAATTTTTAATTAATTATGAAATATTCTAATTTTTTAAAAAATTATAAAAAATTATTAATTTATATAATTATATTTGAAGTTATTAACATCAAGATTCAAAATAATAAAATAAACTTGAAAAAGCCTTAGATCTATGTAATATTATGTTAGATCTAACGAAGATTTAAATATATACTATATATCCAAGATTACATGTGAACTTTAAAAAAATGAGATATAAATGAAAGTTGTTTTAAACAATGCAATCTTGTGGTTATGGCATAATATAAACGTGGTACAACCATAATAAAATAGTAATATTAAGCATGAAATAAGTATTACTTAAAGATAATAAAATTAAATCAACAAATGAAATTACAAGTCTTTCAAATTGCAAATCATCAAAAAAACAAGAAATTGCATGTAAAAACCTTAGATCTAACAAATAGAAATACATCGAATATAATTATTCCTAATTTTTACAATCATTCCTAATTTTTTTCAATTTTTCTTGATTTTTAATTAATTGTGAAATATTCTTATTTTTTATAAAAAATTTACTTATTTTATAGAATTATTATGTTAAATCTATCATCTATGTGATGAATTGAAATATTATTAAGTTAAACCTTTTTTTTAATTAATTACAAAATAAACATGAAAATTCCTTAAATAAAAGGAAAGATTGACTAGATGACACAGGCTTTAAAAAAAAGGGGAAAAAAGGATGATTCTTAAATCCAAAAATAAGTCACACTTAAACGGACTTTAAAAGAAAAACAAAGAAAGAATGGGTAGCTTTTACAAAAAAAAAAAAGGGAAAAAAGAAAGGTTCCAGAGTTCTAGAATCCATACATAAAAAGCTAGACAAGCTTTAAAATTAAAAAAAAAAAGAGTCAATGCCTTTTACAAAAGGAAAAAAAGGAAGAGAATGGAAAGGCTCGAGAATCTCATGAGCCACTGCAAACTTTAAAAAAAAGGAGACGACAAGGGACTGAAGCAAACGAACCTGAAGATGACGTGTCAACGAAGATGACGCTGCAAAGGTAGGACGACAGATGACACGACAACGAGGACAGTAGGACGACACGATAATGGAGCTGACTGGACGACACAACGACAGCGAGGACGGACGACATAAGGGAAGCTTGAGGAGAAGCCGTACAAGACAGCAAGACAACACGACAATGGAGTTGATTGGACAACGGGATGTAGGCGAAGGCACTTGAGGAGAAGAGGAAAGGAAAGGGGAAAAGGAGTGATCGACGAAGGAAAAGAAACCTTAATTTAAGGCATATCGTCTGTGTCGTGTTGTGGAGAGAGTATATCAACCAATGTGTGTCATTTAGTGTTAAAAAATTCCCAACTTCCACCGATAGGCACCGACACTGCCATCATCCATCAACATTTTCACCGAAACAAGGTACGTCGCGACATATTGTTAAATATCGTTTCCCTAATTTCACATACCAAAACGTATCAACGATATTTCACCGACACGGATCGAAATTTGATTCCATTACAACTAATCCATTGCTACTGCTACCTATGCATCATCTTTATGTATGATTACTTTATTAGCTTTTAATGATAATATTTGGATTATTAACTTTGAAACATTCTCACATATATCAAGTATGGTTACTAACATCGACACATGTCAATGAAATTTCACTGACACGTGTTAGATTTGTAGGTTAAGGACGTGACATTAAAAAGTAAATCCTTGTTTATTGAGTTTAGGTGTCGAATTGATGTGTGTCATCCATGTCGTCCGCAACATCCTTTTTTTGCTACTACGTGAATGCATGTCGACCGACATGCTTAAAATATGATACCAACACAAGCTTATTTCTTCTTGATTTCTCCTACTACTCAATCTCTTCCCTCCATTCCTCATACTACTCTTCTTCATTTTCCACCGATTAACCAGCTTCTCTCTATTCTTCTTCAAGGATTCTTTAAGCATTTTTGGGAGGACACAAGCTTTTTACTATGAAGGTACGACCAACTACTCTATTTTCATCTCTCCTCCCTCTTTTCATGAGCTCTTCACAGATAAATAAATCTTTAATCTTCTTCAAGGGTTTTTTATGAGTTCTTTAAGAGTTTTTCAAGGGTTTTGCTTATCTGATTTTATAGCAAATAGAAAGCTTTTTTTTGTTTTTGCTTTACTTTTCACTTAGATCTACCATTAAAATACATAGATCTTAGGTTTTTGTATATAATATTTTCATTTTTTTTTTGTAATTTAATGTTACCTTGAAAATCAGTAAATTAATAAATAAAGGTAAAAAAAATCAGAAAATCATATTTTAACCAACTAAAGGTAAAAAAAAATCAATAAATCTAACCTAATAAAGGTAAAATTCAGTAAATAAAAAATATAAATTTAGATATTTTAAAAGTTAGAAATTCAGAAAACATTGAAAACATTGAAAAGAATTCAGATATTTTGTAAATAAATTAACAAATGAGGAAAATAATAAGTTAAAAAAAGATAATATTTCAAAATTTTGCAAAAAATCAGAAATAATATTAAATGTACAAATTATTAAATAAAATATCTCAAAAAATTGTAAAAATCATAGAAATTTTAAAAAATAAGGAAACATATTTTAAATAAATGAGTATCTCTTTTCTTATAATTAAACTCATTTAACTTTTTGTTTTCGGGCTTCATAATGTCAAATTCTAATGGATCTCAAAATAATGGAAATAAGAATGAAGAGAGAATTGCTAGATCTGAAGATCCAAGATGATTACACGGATATACTATCAACAGCGACAGATAAAAAACAGAATGCAAATACTGTGGAAAGTGAATAAGTGAAATTATTACAAGATTGAAGCAACATCTTATTGATAGATACAGTAATATCAACAAATGCAAGTCATACTGAACTGTTGTTCATGATGAGATGAAAAAGTTACTAAATAACACAAAATCTAAGAAAAGTGATAGGACAAAAAACGACAAAAGATTTAAGAAGATTATATTTGATGAAAAAGAATGTGAGTCTATCGTTATCCCCGACTCTGATAATGATATGGTGTATTCTCTATATTATCAAACTCAAGAGGAAAAAGACATGTATAAAAGAACTGTAATGTAGTCAAGAAATGAAAATAACATAAAAAGCAAATTGCAAGTGCCAGGAAAGTAGTAGTAGTAACAATACATAGAAAGATAAGGATAAAAACATTACAAGAATATTTGGAACATATAGTTAAAGGTATGATAATCTAGATTCAACAACATATAGAATTGAAAAAATCATGTCTAAGTATCCTATCTATTAGACACCATGTACTACTTACTGTATTGATTTGATACTCAAGGACTTTGATAGAACAAAATTGGTAGAGAAGATTATTAAAGAAGCAAAAGTTATAACAAACTTTAGTTACAACCATTCTTACGTATTGACTTTTATGTGATCACCTGAGTGTCGTAGTGATGTCTTGATTCAACTTAAAGTCATTCGATTTGCAACAAATTATATTACTCTTTAATCAATAATTGATAAAAAAAAGCAAACTAAAATACATGTTTAATTCACAAGTCCACTGTAAATATCATGAAAGTGATACTCAAATTAATAGAAGAATAAACTCTAAAATTAATAGCCAATTCTTTTGGAAAGATACTTGAAAAGTAGTGAACATAATGAAGTCGATTTCAAAGACCCTTCGCATAATGGATGGTGATAAAAAATCTACAATGGATTTCTTGTATGAGATAATGAAGTTAATAAAAAATGCTGTAAAAAATGCAACACACAAAAGTTCAAAGAGATACATGAACATTATAGAAGAAAGATGGTCTAACATATTTCTTCACCTTTTACATGAAGCTAAGAAGTAGTTCGATATATATATTTATATTTGACATAATTATATTTACAGTATAATTAGTTACTTAATACCTTTTTTTATCAATGTAACATACTATCTAAAACCACAGTTCCAATACGATCAAGAACTTAAAAATCATACTAATTTACTATCTTCTATGAGAATGGTGATAAAGAAATTAAAGTCAAATGTAGACATTCAAATACAAACCTTAAATGAAATTAATTACTTTAGGAATCAAACATTTCAGAGTTAAAGATCCTCAAGCAATTTGTGGTCGTACTTTGATGATTCCAAGTAAGGATTTGAAAATTATTTATTTTATTTCGTAACATTACATCATAATATGTATAATAAACTAATAATCTTACATCATATTTTAGTTGAACGATGAATGCTGAATAGAACAGATGCTTCAAATTTAAGAAAAATTACAATAAAGAGTTTATCTCAAACTACCTTAGTTTTAAGATGCGAAAGAAATTAAAACACATTTAATCTTATCCATACAAAAAGAAGAAACAAATTAAGAACTCAAAAATTAAATGATCGTGTACTTATGCACTATAACACAAGGTTGAGAATGAAATATATTAAAGAGGGAGAAAATAAAGACCACTTTAACCTTATTGATTTGGCATATATATATAATGAATATAAAGATAAAAATCTTATACTTGAGTAGTTGTAAGAAAATAGACAATCAGTACAATATGAATGGCATGATAGACCAAATTCAAGAATTACTATTGAAATAGACATTGATGTTGAAAAATATATGCAGCTCAACCTGCAACTGAAGGCCTACGAAGAGAAAATCAAAGACCACTTAATTCATTCATAGAAGAAGATGAATTCACACATGTCACGCAAGATGAGTATTATGGAACCCGACAATCATCAAGACATAATCCTTTGTCGTATCATTATAAAAGAAAATCTCGTAAATATACACCAAAGGAGTCAAATTCTTGGAGTAGTAACACTAAAAAAAGCTTATTAAAATCACTTGATTCTACAAATATTCATGATCCTACCATGATTCTAAACATCGATTTCATGTCGAATTTCGATTCGACAAAAATAGGAAACGTGTCAAACATCGGTAGAAACACGGTAAATTTATAGAAGTACATGGAAATAATCAAAAAACTTCGAATTTTACTTTAAAACTCTAAAATAAGTTAAAGTAAACAATAATCTACATTTAAGACTACGTAGATCAATTTTCTAAACATGTATCATAGTAAAATACGCTATAAGGACTTAATGCACATATTCTGAAACATAAATAATATATAAAACTACGTAATAAATGTTTAAAAAAAAAAATACTCATAAAAGTTACCTCATGTATGCTTAATGTAACGTCCACTCCCACATGGCTAACGGAAGCCATAATAACAATTCCATGAAGATGTGAACATTACAAACAGATAAAAGAGAACAACAAGGTTACGACAAAATATCTATATTATTACTGAACTCGGTTCTTTACAAAGTTATTACATGATAATAAAGATGAAGATACTAAACTACAATATCCTAGGTCTCATGTGTATGTGGTTGAGCCAATCTATGCTAAACAAGACCTCAGGAATGCTTCTAATTACCTGCATTAAACAACAACACGGAATGAGTTTAAGAAAAACTCAGTATGCATGTGGGTCTTAGTCTAACACAAATTTAAAGTACAATGGTCAAATGTCTATGTTTTCACTTTCTTTTTCACTTTCTTTTTTTTTTGGAGCTTGACCTGTTTTTTATTTTTTTAAATGAGCCGGGTTGCCTGACCTGGCCCTGTGTTGTTTTGTTTTTTTCTTTTTAAATGGGTCGGGCCAGAGTTCTTTTGTTTTTTTTTTTAAATTTTTTTGTTTTAAAAAGGGCCAGCCTGCCTGACCCGACCCGGTTTTTTTGTTTTTTTTTCAACCCAACCCTATTTTTTTGTTTTGTTTTTTTATTTTTACTGTTCCCTGGCCGACCAAAGGTGTTTTTGCAGGCCTAAATAGGCCTACTCTACAGGCCTTGGAGGGCCTGCCCGTTAGGCCCGGCACGGCCCACGACGGACCTAGCTCGGCCCGACCTACGCTTATTTTTTCCAAGCCCGTGCTGGACCAGACCCGGGCTAGGCCGGGCGGCCCAGAGCCAACCCATCCCGATTTCCATGTATACACAAACCCATACACATACATATCTCTCCGAAAGTCTCCTCCTTAATCCGACGACCTCCTTGCCAAGACTGGTGACTCACGAGCTGCTTCTGTCCACCGATAATCCTACTCCTCTTCTCCCACTGATTCTCTTCTCTCTTCCTCCCTCAACTATTGCCCACCACCTGGAATCGAGCCTCCAACTTATAGACTTCAAGATACATCTCTAAAAGGACACTTCCTCCCCAATCGCCAATGCCGACTCCTCGACTCCTGTTGTCGGTCCAACTTCCACCGCGTCTCAACCGACATTCCTCTTCATGGCCACTGCATCCAAGGCCAACCCTTACACTTAATACCAGAAAGAATGTCTTGGTTCACCAAAATTATATTGTTGTTTAGTTATGTTGTGGACACGATGAATTTATTGTCAAATTTGAGACTCCCTCCACAATACATAGTTACTCCAAGACATATGTCTATACTATGTTTGATATTCCATAATATAATAATGATAATCTGATATTGACAGTTGAATCAGGAACCATATTAATGGATATTATGCAATAAGTATTTGTTGAGGCTGCTAGGGGAAATAATATTGACTTAGAAGACCTTGATAAGGTTGTTGCTTATATTCTATTTGTGATGGTGCATAGTTGAAGATAGAACTCATATCCTACTCACTTTGGACCTGAGATATATTCTATTTCGTCCATTCACTTTCAGATGTATAATCTGATTGTCCATAAGAACGATCTCCATAAGAACTGTAGTCATAAAGGTCTATAAGATTATAGATATTCAGATAATCAAATGACTCTAATAAACTTTCCCTAATACGACTACTCCAAGAATCTGAATCCTTTGTTGTGTCTATACGACAAAGGATAAGGTATTGATGGTTGTCGAACCCCATGATGTTGATCTTGCGTGGCATGTGTGAATTCATCTTCTCCTGTGAATAGGTTAAATGGCCTTTGACTTTCTCCTCGTAGGTCTTCAGTTCCAAGAGCTGTATATCTACTGTCACTGCCTTCATCATCTGACGGTTGTGAGGAATCATTTGTATTACTGTCACCACCTAAGCCTGGAGTTCCACTACGAGAATATTCAGATAAACTAATGTATTCTTCAACATCAATGTCCATTTTAGTAGCAATTCTTAAACTTCGTCTATCTTGTTCTTCATCTAGTATTAGCTGTCTATTTTCTTGCAACCACTCAAATATAGGATCCTCATCTTCAACCTCATTGTATATATATGTCAAATCAATTGGATCAATGTAATCCTTATCTTCACTCTCTCATATATATTTCATTCTCAGCCTCATCTTATAGTGCACAAACATAAGATCATTTAATCTTTAAATTCCCAATCTGTTTCTTCTTTTTGTATGGATAAGATTAAATGTGCTTCAATTTCTTTCACAACTTGAAGTTAGAACAGTTTGAGATAAAATCTTTATTGCAATTTTTCTCAAATTTGAAGCATCTATTCCATTTAACATCCATCATTCACCTGAAATATTATATTAGATTATTAGTTTATTACCTTAATTATCATGTAATATTATGAAATAAAATAAATAATATATAAATCCTCACTTGGAGGCATCGAAGCACAACCATGAATCGCCTGAGGATCTCCAAATCCGAACATTTGATTCCTAAAGTATTTGAGTTCATTCAACGCTTCTATTTGAATGTCCACATTTTGCTCCAATTTCTTTATCACCATTCTTATAGCAGATAATAAATCAGTATGATTCCCAAGATCATAATCGTATTGAAACCGCATATTTAGATAATATACTACATTGATAAAGAAAAGTTATTAAACAACTAATTGTAATGTAAATATAATTCTGAGTTATGATTAATATGAATCTATATAACAAACTACTAACCAGCTTCATACAAAGAATGAAGAAACATATTGGACCATCTTTCTTCGATAATCTTCAAGTACCCATTGAACTTCTGTATACAACATCTTTCACAACATCTTTCATCAACTTCATTGCCTCATGTAAGAAACCCATTGTAGGTTTTTTATCACCATCTACTAAACGAAAGACCTTTGAAACTGACTTCGTTATATTCATTACCTTTCGATCATTCTCCCAAAAAGACTGACTATTAATTATAGAATTTATTTTTTTATCAATTAGAGTATCACTCTTGTGATATAAATACCAGATTTGTGAATTAAACATGTACTTTAGTCTATTCCTTTTATCAATCATTGATCGGAGAACAATGTAATTTGTTGCAAATCGAGTAACTCCAGGCCAAATCAAATCACCACAACACTAAAGAGACCTCATAAAAGTCAATAGGTAGTAGTAATTGTAAATAAAATTTATTACAACCTTTGCTTCTCTAACAGCCTTCACCAACTTTGTCCTATCAAAGTCTTTAAGTATTAAATCAATACACTGAGCAACACATGGTGTCCAATAGATAGAATACTTAGACAAGATTTTTTCGCCAACTTTTTTAAAATTACTGCTATTATCGATGACAATCTGAATCACATTTGATAGTCCCATTTACTTAATGACTTCCATCATTTGCTTATAGAAATATCTATGATCTCTGATAATATCAGAAGCATCAATAGATTTTAAAAAAATTATGCGACCACCATAATAGACCATGAAGTTGATAATCTATTTCCTGATAGTATTTGTCCAACCACCACACATAATAGTGATCCCATAAGTTGACCATTATCGTTTTAAGCTATCAATGTAGCTTTCTAATTCTTCTTTTTCTGATTTAAGATACTTATTCATTATATCATAATCAGTTAGTACTTTTACTCCTATATCTTCTCTGACCACTACATCAAGCATTTATTGTAGAAATAGTCCATTTGTAGTATTTGCTAGAATAGTATTAAAAAACATATATTTGGCTACAACTCGACCAATTTTCTCCCTAACATTTTCAAATATGCCTTTAATAATCTTCTACTTCGACTTTTCAATTTTACACGTTGTTGAATCTAAACTGTCGTACCTTTGATTGCATGTTTTAAACATTCCAACAATACCTTTACCATTTTCTTTCTGTACACTACCACTGTCATTTCCACTTCCACTTCTCTTGGTACTTTCAGTACGGTAGAATCTCTAACTTTATTCTCTATGTCATTCTTCATTTCTTGACTCCATTACAGTTCTCCTATACATGTCTCTCTTATCTTGAGTTTGATAATCTAGAGGATACACTGTATCATCTTCTGAATCTGGTACAATAATGAACTCATGCTCCCCTTCATCAAACAAAATCTTCTTAAACTGTAGATAATGACTTGAATATGCGCTGATAAATAAATAAATAAATAAATAAAAATCATGAGTTTATATGCCCTGTTCCAAGTCGCGGGTCTTCACCTGCATCTCCTGATCGTTGGAAGACAGCCTCCGCTCCTGCGAAGGAACCGCGCGCCTGCTCCAGAACTGCGCGCCTTCCCCGGAACCTCGCGACTCTCCCCCAGCGTCGCTGCTGCTCCGATGGGTCGCTGCTACTCCGATTACTCACGGAAGGAAGCCTCCGCAACTGCCCCCGAACCGCGCGACTACTCCGGAACTGCGCGCCTCCCCCGGAACCTCGCGACTCTCCCCCAGCGACGCTCCTGCTCCGATGGGTCGAGGAAGGGACCGCGCGCCTTCCCCAGAACCGCGCGACGTCTCCCCTGCCGTCAGGACTCCCCAGAACCACGCGAGCATCTCCCCTGCAGTCTCGACTGCCCGGAACCGCGCGTGCTTCTCCACTGCCGTTGCGCCCGCTCCCAGCAGCGCCTCTCTTCCCTGCCGTCGCGCCTGCTCCCAGCAGCGCTTCTCTCCCCGTCATGTCTGCTCCGCGTGGGGATGCATCCGCACATCTGCACCTCTTCTTCCTCCTCCAATGTTATATAAGGAGGAGGAGGGTCTGTGTTTTATGAGAGCAGAAAAAGACAGAAGATAGAGATTCCTGTTCTCTGTGTCTGAGTTGTAAACCTCAGAGTTGTATTCCAGTAAGGTTCTGTGAGTACAAGCTGTACAAGAGTTGTACTCTTGGTCTGTGTTGTAATCCTCTGAAGAATAATGAAGCCTATCTGTCCTGTGGACGTAGCCCTTATTTGGGTGAACCACGTAAATGTGGGTATTTGTCTTATTTTCTGTTCTTCATCTCATTTCATTCCATATTATTTTCTTGTTTAACTAATCTTGAAACTTAACAAAAACTTTCCTCTCTTTTTGCCTTATCACTTTTCTTGGATTTTATGTACTTTAGTAACTCTCTCATCTAATCATGAACGACTGTTGAACATGACTTGCACCTATTGACATTACTGTATCCATCAACAAGATGTTTCAATCTTGTAATACCCCCATTCATCATTTTCTTCCCACAGTACTTGCATTCTGTTTTCTGTCTGTCGTTGTTAACAATATATCCATGCAACCATCCTAGATCATATCTAGCATATCTCTCCTCATTGCCACTTCTATCATACTGAGATCTATCATAACTCGACATTATGAAGACTAAAAACAAAATGTTCATTGAATTTAATTATATGGAAAAAAATGAAGAAATAAAAATATTATATACAAAAACCTAAGATCTGTATTTTTATAGATCTAATTGAAAACTAAAGCAAAAACCAAAAAAAAGCTCTCTATTTGCTGTAAAATCAAATAAATAAGCAAAATCATTGAAAAATCCATGAAGAAATCATAAAAAACCTTGAATGAGTTAAATGAGTTTACGAAGACCGAAAACAAAAAGTTAAATGAGTTTAATTATATGAAAAAAGATACTCATGTATTTAAAATATGTTTCCTTATTTTTTTAAATTTCTATGATTTTTACAAATTTTCGAGATATTTTATTTAATAATTTGTACATTTAAAATTATTTCTGATTTTCTGTAAAATTTCGAAATTTTTCTGATTTTTACTGATTAGGTCAGATTTACTCATTTTTTACCTTTATTAGGTTAGATTTACTGATTTTTTATCTGATTTTTTAACCTTTATTTATTGTTTTACTGATTTCAAGTTAACGTTAAAATAGAAAAAAATGAAGAAATAAAAATATAATATACAAAAACCTAAGATTATGTATTTTTATGGTAGATCTAATTGAAAACTAAAGCAAAAACCAAAAAAATAGTTCCCTATTTGCTGTAAAATCAAATAAATAAGCAATATCCTTGAAAAACCCTTGAAGAAACCATAAAAAACCTTGAAGATAAGTAAAGATCTATTTATCCATAAGAATCCATGAAAAGCTCATGAAGAACCCTTGAAAAGAGGAAGAAAAGATGAAAACAGGTTTGAATAATCCATACCTTTAGAGTATCCTTGAAGCATTCTTGAAGAATCCTTCCAAAAATGCTTGAATAATGCTTCAAGAGATGAAAATAGCAGTTGTTCTACCGTAGAAAAAGAATAATAAAAGGAGAAAGAGAAGAAATAAGCAGCATGCTGAAATTTTAGGACGTGTCAATGCCTAATTAAACCCGTGTCAGACGAAACGGGTTGGGACTGCGTTGAAAATCAGTGTGCCAGACGACACGGCAAACACGAGTCGACTCGGCACCAACACACCCCTGAAATCAAGTAAACTGCAAAATACCCCTACTTATCGTGTCCTTGATTTGAGTTTCCGACACGTGTCGGCGAAATGTCGCCAACACGGTCCGATGTTTGGTCTCATGGATCTTATAGATTCTTATGACTACAGCTCTTTTGAAAATCGTTCTTATAGACAATCAGATTATACTTCTAAAAATGGATAGACAAGAACTTCATCTTTCCATGTCCCAAGTCAACAAAGTGATTGGAATATAAACTCCATCTTTAATTATGTACCACCATAAACACAATATGAGCAACAACCTTATCAAGATCCTCCAAGTGAAGATTACATCCCTTAATAGCCTCAATAAATATTTATTGTACAGTATCCACCAATGAGATTCCTGATTTGATTGTCAATGTTACATTATCACGATTATGTTATGAAATACTAAATATATTATAACTATATGTCTTAGAATAACTATGTGTCGTAGAAAAAGGTCCAGATTCAACAACAAATTCATTGTAACCACAACATAACTAAACAACAAGAAATTTTTGATAAACCCAGACATTCTTTTTAGTCATAAGTATTTATGAGGTAATTTTTATTAACAATGTTAAGTTTAAGGATTAGTTAAACAAGAAAATAAAAATGAAATGATGAAGAACAGAAATAAAACAAATACGTAAATTTACATGGTTCACCCAAATAAAGGCTACGTCCACAGGACAGATAGGTTTCACTATTCTTCAGAGGAATACAACTGAGACCAAGAGTACAACTCTTGTACAACTCGTACTCACAGAAACTTTACTGGAATATAACTCAGACCAGATGATACGAAACCTCAAAGACAGAGAAGAGAAGGAATCACTATCTTCTCTGTTTTTGCTGTACTCGAAACACTGACCCTGCCTCCTCCTTATATAGGAGTGGACGAGGAAGAACAGGTGCGGATGCGCGAATGCACCTACGCGCGGAGTGGACGCGTCGGACGAGGAGCATGCACGAGCAAACAGAGAGCTCGACGGATCCCTGCGTCCAAGTATCCCGCGAGCAGGCGCGACGGCAGGGGAAGAGGAGCGCGGCTCGGAGCAGGCGCGACAGCAGGGGAGAAGGCGCGCGGTTCCCTACGACGCATCAGAACAGGCACGACGGCAAGGGAGAAGGTGCGTGCAGTTCCCTACGCAGATCAGACACGGCAGCTGGAGAAGAGGTGCGTGCGGTTCCCTGCGCAGATCGGAGCAAGCGTGGCGGCTGGAGAAGAGGCGACGGTTCCCTTCCGCGACGCATCAGAGCAGGTGCGGCGGCTGGGGAGAGGCGCGTGATTCGGGGCAGGTGCGGAGGCTTCCTTCCGCGAGCAGGAGGTGCGGGTGAAGTCCCGCGACTGAGAACAGGGCATTTTAACTGAATTTTTATTATTATTATTTTATCAAAGCATATTCAAGTCATTTTCTACAAATCTCCACCTTGACTTGTATATTCGCCCTGCTGAACAGAACTTATCTAGATACGATCACAAATATAGAACAAATTTAAGCAGTGGACAAACTTGCTCTCTGGAACAGCTTTGATGAAAAAATCTGCAGGATTATCTTCAATAGCGATTTTAGCAAATTTTACTCTCTTTTCACCACGGATAAAGTGATACCTTATGTCAATATGTTTAGTCCTTTCATGATGGACATGATCCTTGGCTAAACAAATGGAACTAAGGTTATCACAGAAAATGTCAAGAGAATCCTGATGTAAGCCAAAATCACCAAGCCCAGATACCTTCCTTTACGACCTCTGTCATTACAACATATTCAACCTTAGTGGATGACAAATGTGACTCTTGGTCGAAGAGATGTCTTCCAGCTCACCACTGAATTTCCCACTGTAAACACATAACTAGTCATAGACTTTCTAGTGTCCCTGTCTGCTCCAAAATCTGAGTCAAATAGCCTTTGATAAGACAATCATCATTATTTCCATATCTTAGACCCTAGTTAATGGATCCTTTAAGATACCTGAAAATCCGTTTTACAGCTTGCCAATGTTCTCGCCCTGGATTACACATAAAACGACTAACAACACTTACAACATGTGCTACATCAGGCCTAGAACATACCATGACATACATTAGACTTCTGACTGCACTAGTATATGGAGTCCTACTCATGTCTTCTGTTTCATCATCTGTTTGAGGTGACATAGAAGAAGACAAGTGAACACTTAGAGCAGAAGGTGTATCTGTAGGTTTGGAACTATCCATTCTAAATTTTGACAGAATTTTCTGTATGTAGTCTGACTGAGATAAGAACAATTTCTTTTGTTCTCTATTTCTGAAAATCGGCATTCCCAAAATTTTCTTGGCAACACCTAAGTTCTTCATTTCAAATTCTGAATTTAGAAGAGACTTTAGTTTCTGAATTTCGCTTTTCTGCTTAGAGACAATGAGTATGTCATCAACATATAAAAGCAAGTAAACCCAAAAGCCATCGGAACACTTCCTAACATAAACACAAGAGTCGTGTTGACTTCTGTGATATTGAAGTTTGTGCATGAAAGTATCAAACCTCTTATTCCACTGCCTTGGAGACTGTTTGAGTCCATATAAAGACTTCTTCAACTTG
>JAMKQA010037054.1:0-15406 GCA_024699735.1 Posidonia australis | reverse complement strand
TGCATGATTAAATCCACTCTATGTTTCCCAATTGATTTAAATAATTTAATTCAATGATTCTTATCTTAACAAGCATAATCTATATGCAATGCACCATAGACAATCAAGTCAACGAATAAAAATATAGAAATCAAATTAAATCAAATGACATATGATGGAATTGAGATTATATACACAACCCTCAATTAAATCTTCCCTAAGCATAAACTAAAAAGATGAAATCAATGTTAATCTATCAAAGTTTTTCGATTCATTGAATGATCTATGTAATATACATCCAACCCACATATTCATAGTATTAAGCATAAAGAGAAAACATAAAACAATTTAATCATGACATATAATATTACATGAACTTCATCTCAATCCTAGATCTAGAAAATTAGTTACACATGATTACGTAAAACAATAAAATAAAAGAAGGGGAGAGAAGAAATACAAGACATAATTAAATAAAAAAACTTTTTATTGAAGGAAACCTGATTCGAGATGAAGTGCTTCTACTGTTAAGAAAAAAAAACGTTATATACAATTCATACATATGAACACTACTTACCCAAAATACTGAGGATCATGAAGAACCATGCCCTCACCTTCCTTTTCAGTCGGTAGCTTCAAAAACGGTTTTAAATGTTGACCATTAACTTTAAAAATTTCACTGTTCTTTGGATTCTCAATTTCCACTGCTCCATGAGAGTAGACCACTTTGACCAAATAAGGTCCTATCCATCTAGACCTTAATTGCCCTGGAAATAGGTGAAGCCTAGAATTGTAAAGGAGAACCTTTTGACTTGGTAGACATGATTTCCTTAAATTCTTTCATCATGAATAATCTTGGTTTTCTCCTTATAAATCTTAACACTGTCATATGCTTCATTTCTCAATTCTTCTAACTCATTCAATTGCTATTTCCTCTTGACTCCAGCAGTGGCTAAATCTAGATTCAATTGCTTGATGGCCCATAATGCTTATTGTTCTAATTCTACTAGCAAGTGGCACGCTTTTCCAAATAGAAGTCGATATGGAGACATTCCTAAGTTGATCTTAAATGCGGTCTGATGGGCCCATAATGCATCATTTAGTCTCTCAGACCAATCTTTTCGATTTGGTTTCACAATTTTCTCCAAAATTTGATTAATTTACCTATTTGATACCTCTACTTGACCACTTGTTTAAGGATGATATGGAATAGCAAGCTTGTGGGTGATAGAGTAGTTTCTCATCAAGGCCTCAAATGATCGGTTGCAAAAATGTGTGCCCCTATCACTAATGATGGCACGTCGCATACCAAACCTAGAAAAGATATGTGATTTTAAAAATTCAATAACCACATTATTGTCATTGGATTTACATGGTATAGCCTCTATCCACTTGGACACATAATCAACCGCCACTAAAATATACAAATAGCCATGAGAATTGGGAAATGGGCCCATAAAATCAATCCCCCACACATCAAAGATCTCCACTTCCAAAATGGATTGTAATGGCATCATATTTCTTCTAGTGATCTTTCCTAATTGTTGACATCTATTACAATTCTTACAATATTCATATGCATCCTTAAACAAAGTGGGCCAATAAAATTCACATTGAAGCACTTTGGTAGCTGTCTTCTTGGGTCTAAAATGACCTCCACAAGTCTGATCATGGCAGAATGACAAAACACTTCGAACCTCGAGATCTAGTATACACCTCCTAACAATTTGGTCGAGACAATACTTAAACAGATATGGATCATCCCAGTAAAAGAATGTTACTTGGGACATGAACTTATGTTTATCCTGTTTGGATCAATCCATGGGAGTGACACCAGTTACCAAGTAATTGACCATATATGCGAACCATGGTTCAGAATGGACTGCCAATAGCTGTTCATCTGGGAAGCTATCATTTATAGGAAGGTCTATAGATGGTTTAAGATTCAAACGGGACAGATGATCAGCTACCACATTTTCACAACCTTTCTTGTCCTTAATTTCAAGATCAAATTCCTAAAGAAGAAGGATCCACCTAATCAATCGAGCTTTTGCATCCTTCTTTGCTAAAAGGTGTTTCAACGTTGCATGGTCAGTGTAGATAATGATGTGAGATCCTATTAAGTAAGACTTGAATTTCTCTAAGGCAAAAACAACAGCTAAGAACTCTTTTTCAATGGTGGAATAATTTAGCTGTGCATCATTCAATGCCTTACTTGCATAGTAGATCACATGTGGTAACTTGTCAATCCTTTGACCCAGAATAGCACCAAGTGTGTAGTCAGATGCATCACACATCAGCTCAAACAGTTGGGTCTACACAGGTGGGTGAATGGTAGGAGCCAAAGTCAACTCCTTTTTGAGATGCTCAAATGCCTTAAGACATTCATGGGTGAAGTCAAAAGTGATATCCATGGACAATAGATTGGTTAAGGGTCTAGCAATCTTGCTAAAGTCCTTAATAAATCTTTTATAAAACCCCAAATGTCCTAGGAAAGTCCTAATGTCCTTAACTATTTTTGGTGGAGGAAGATTCGCAATGAGGTCCACCTTGGCCCTACCACCTCTATGCCTCTTTTGGATATGACATGGCTTTAACAACGCCTTGTTGGACCATGAAATGACATTTTTCCCAATTGAGTGTTAGATTTTTCTCTATGCATCTTTTTAATACCAACTCAAGAGAATGGAGGCACTCAAAAAAGGTGGACCCAAAAAAGGAAAAATCATCCATGATGATTTCTAGAAATCTTTCAACCATGTCGGAGAAGATGCTCACCATGCATCTTTGGAAAGTAGCTGGAGCATTGCATAACCTAAAGGGCATGCGACGGTAGGCAAATGTTCCAAAAAAACAAGTAAAAGTGGTCTTCTCTTGGTCCTCAGGAGAAATAGGAATCTAATTGTAGCCGAAGTAACCATCAAGAAAGCAATAATACTCATGTCCGGTTAATCGTTTTAACATCTGGTCAATGAATGGCAAAGGAAAGTGGTCTTTCCTAGTTGCCGCATTAAGCTTCCTGTAATCTATGCAGACTCGCCATCCTGTTTGGATGCGAGTGGGAACAAGCTCATTATCATCATTTTGGATCACAGTAATTCCTGATTTCTTGGGAACTACTTGGACAGGACTTACCCATGAGTTATCAGAAATGGGATAAATGATCCCATTATCAAGTCACTTCAGTATGTCTTGTCTGACCACTTCCTTCATTATAGGGTTCAACCGCCTTTGTGGATCTCTGACTGGATGGGCTTCCTCTATCAAGTGGATCCGATGTTGTACAATTGTTGGACTAATCCCCATAATGTCAGCCATGGTCCATCCTATTGCTTGCCTATTCTCATTGAGGACAGTTAACAATGCCTCTTCTTGATCTTGAGTTAAATTAGCTGCAATGATTATAGGAAGGGTCTGATCTTGTCCTAGAAATACATATTTGAGATGCTCAGGCAATGGTTTAAGCTCTAATGTAGGTGGCTCCTCAATAGATGACTTGGGAATAGGTCTAGGCTCAAATGAGACAAGTTCTAGAGGATGATTATATCTACTATTGGTCCTATATTGAGTCAATTCAGTTGCTTTCTCTACCAACAGCAATTCTGCTTTGAAAATTTCTTCAAAACTCTGATCAAAAAAACCTAAATCAAAATCAATATCTTCCTCTATCAAGTCTTCTTCTTCTAAAAGATCTTCAATCATATTGACCTCAAATGTCTCATTTGGTTCATTGGTTGACTGCTTATCTAAATTGAAAATATTAAGTGTGACAGTCAAATCTCCATAATTTAGCCTTATCGACCCATTTCAACAATTGATTAGGGCATTAGTTGTAGTTAAGAAAGGTCGACCTAGGATAATTCGGATTTGGCCCTTAAGGTTAGTCAGGAGTTGGGTTTCCAAGATAATGAAATCTACAGGATATACAAAGTCACCAACCTTAATAAGAACATCTTCGACCATCCCTTTGGATATCTTGATTGACCTATCAGCTAATTGCAATGTTACCCTAGTTGGCTTCAACTCACCTAGCCTTAATTGCTCATACGATGAGTATGGCAACAGGTTGACACTAGCTCTTAGATCTAGCAAAGCTTTATCGATTTTGGTGTTGCCTATGGTGCATGAAATCGTAGGACTTCTAGGGTCCTTGTATTTCATAAGTAACTAGTTCGTTAAAATGGAACTGTTAGAAAAGCTTTCTTAGGCACACTAGTGGTTCATTTTCGAGTGCACAGGTCCTTAGGGTATTTGACATATGTAGGGACCTGTTGGACTGCATCTAAGAGAGGAATGTTTACCTTAACCTGCCTAAACACCTCGAGTATCTTTTCCATTTTAGCAGATTCCTTTTTATTTTTGAGCCTATTTGGTAATGGGGCAATGGATTTTTGTATAGGCTCAACAGATGATTCAGAATAAGGCCCAACATGTTTGTTAGGCCTTTCAGAACTTTCAGGCTCCTCAGACTGGCCTGAATGTGGTGGGACTGGTTTTGTTGAGTCAGAAGGTGAGTCCTTCTGAATCCTAACAGCATGGTTAGGCATGACAACATGGTTGTCCACTTGTTTTCCACATCTTAATGAAATAATGGCATTAACTTGGTTGACCTGGTCATCTTGAAGTACATGAACCTGCCCTTGATTTTGATTTTGAGTTTGACCTCTAGGATTTGGTACTGATTGACTAGGAAAGGTTCCTTTCTCTCTTCCTCCTACCAACGTTGCTAGCTGACTCAATTGCATCTCAATTCGAGATATGGCTTGTGTATTAGTAGCTATATTGGTGTTTGTTTGAGAGTTGGCATTGAGAAGAGCCTCCACGCCATTCTCCAGAGTGCTCAATCTTTTCTCATTCTCATTAAATCCTGGAGGTGGGTGGGGTTGAGATCAAGCATTAAAGTGTTGCTAGACATGTTGATTGGGCCTGAATTGATGTGAGTATTGCTGTTGGCCTTGGGAGAAAGCAAAATTATTGTTTCCCTGATGTAGTTGCTAGTTCCAAGAGAAATTAGGATGATTCCTCCATCCTAGATTATAAGTTGGAGCATAGAGATCATTTCGAGGCCTAACAAAGGCTGCATTCAGTTGTTCAGGTTCAAAATTAGGTTGACCACCCACAGAAGGACACTCTTTCAGTGTCTGATGACCCACCATGTGACAACTTTACACTAAGGAACTTGGTCAAACACTTGGTTTACTTGAACTTTCTCCTTTATTTCTAGAGCCTCTAACCTACGAGCTAATGTGTTGAATTTGGCTCAGTGGCTATAGAAGACTCTATGGAGTGAATACCACCTTTTGAGGGTGTGGGTTTATCGACCATTTGATCATTAGTACTCTCCCACTGTATAGTTTTCTCAGCCAGTTCTCTTAAGAATTCCCATGCTCCATCTTCATTCTTCTTCATGAACACTCCTTGACACATAGACTCAAGCATGGTCCTAGTCGAAATATCTAAACCCTCATAAATGATTTGGCATAGTCTCCACTTTTCTATTCCATGATGTGGACACTGAGCTAAGAGATCCTTAAATCTATCAAGATACTTCTAAAAAGACTCACCAACCTTTTATTTAAATGAATTAATTTCATTTCTGAATTTGATGGTTTTATGAATAGGATAGTATTTTTTAAGGAATATCATGCAAAATTGGGCTCAAGTGGTGATTGAATTAGTGGATAGACTATATAGTCATTTTTTAGCATTGTCTTTTAATGCAAAAGGAATAAATCTTAACCGAATTGCATCATCAGACAACTGCTACAACTTCATCATGCTACACACTTCCTCAAACTCATTGATGAACCAGTAGGCATCTTTAGATTCTAGACCCGTGAGCCTAGGCAACTGGCTAATGTAATTGGATTTGAGTTCAAAATTATTGTCATTGGTCTGTGGGAGTCTAATGCAAGATGGTTGTGCAGTTCTTACTAAGTAACATCTAGCTTCTAAAGCTAAAGGTGGGTTGTGGATTTCATCAGCCATTTTAAAATCTTCGGGTTTAAAACAGGTCAGACGATGTGTTGAATCACGAATCCACACACGCATGCACAAGTGAAACTCTTTTTTTTTTTTTTGAAAAATGAAAATAGAAAAAATGAAAAGATGAAAAGATAAGAGACACAATCAGATGAGAAGAGGAAAGATAGAGGAGGAAGATGCCTAATCTATTCACATAAGTCACACAATTCCTAAGTCTATAGTTGACTTAGATCTAGACAGCTCCTAACTGTTAAGTCAACCTTTGAGATTCTCAAACTAAAATTCTTTACCCTTATCAGGGCCAGATCAGTGGAGGGAAGTGGGAGGCTCCCCGTGCTTGAGCAACGGTCCTAATTAAATAATCACTTTCCTTTTAAGGCTTAACATTGTAAACCACTTTTCTAGACACCAAGTAAGAAAAATCCAAAGAATATTTGAATTTAAAATATAACAGAAATCTCTGACTTGGGAATTTTTTTTGGTCCTTCTTTCTTCTAGATCTCCAGAAATGTCTCTGAAAAGAAAAAAAATAAAATGAAGTAGATGTTTTTTTTTAAAACAAACAAAAAGAAAGGAATAACTGACAATAAATCGATGTTAAAACACTAGTTCCTTGGCAACGGCACCAAAAACTTGATGTGTCTTATTTAATTACCGCAAGTGCACAACGTAATATGTAGTACGTGGCAAATACGGGTCGATTCTACAGAGAAAAGTGTTCAAGAACAGCGATTTATTATCAATTATTGAGATGAAAAAAATGAGAGAGATGATGACTAAAGACTAAACACTTAAGAAAAATTCAGAATAAATCAAGAACTAGGATTTTTGAATTCATTCATGTAAATATAAATGCATGACTAAATCCACGCTATGTTTCCCAATTGATCTAAATAATTTAATTCAATGATTCTTATCTTAACAAGCATAATCTATATGCAATGCACCATAGACATTCAAGTCAATGAATAAAAATATAGAAATCAAATGACATATGATGGAATTGATATATACACAACCCTCAATTAAATCTTACCTAAGTATAGACTAAAAAGATGAAATCAATGTTAAATTATCAAAGTTTTTCGATTCATTGAATGATCTATGTAATATACATCCAACCCATATATTCATAGCATTAAGCATAAAGAGAAAACATAAAACAATTTAATCATGACATATAATAGTACATGAACTTCATCTCAATTCTAGATCTAGAAAATTAGTTACACATAATTACGTAAAACAATAAAATAAAAGAAGGGGAGAGAAGAAATACAAGACATAATTAAATAAAAAAACTTTTTATTGAAGGGAACTTGAGATTACACTGATGATCTTCAGGATCTCCCAAAATAGAAGAAAAGAAAGAGAGTCTAAAACCTTGTTTCTTTTCTTGCTTGATTCGGGATCCATAGATCTACATAAGGGGTCCTTTTATAAGCTTACAAGGACTTGCATATGTCAGAGACAAATCTGAATACAAAATTTAACCTTGAATTTTGAATACAAGATATTTACAATCGAGAATCTTATCCAAAGAAGGCCAAGTCAAAAATATCTTGTACAAGTGCTTGGAAACCGTCGGATTTGCATCTGTGTGCCTAGGAGGTGTCTATGTAATTTAGGATTTTCTTTGACTTTTTCCACAGCTTGACTGATATTTTGCTAGTATTTAGGCACATGGAAAATAATTGTTTGACCTCTCTATAATTTTCTATACAAAAATCTCTTCTTTTCTAATACAATTATTCTTTTCCCCCTTATTTTTCGTAGATTCTTTTTAAGTCTTCAAGGTCTACAAAATTTACACAAAACACCTCGAGTAATGTTGTTTATATACAAAAATAGACAAATATGGGAATAAAATATGCATGAATTATAGGTTAATCAATCGCTAAGTGATGTAATATATATGATGTCTGTGGGAGTTGAACTCTCGACCTCTCGTACAACCACAAAGAAGCTTCACCTCTTGTAGGTATTTCACTATAGCTAATAATTTTTTGTTCAATCTCTACCAATTAATTTAGTGCCATGCTATTTTTAAGTAACTTCAGGTAAAGATTATAGAGTTTTTGTTAATCAGAATAGACCATCTCACACATACTTTCAGAGAAGTAAGAGGTAGGGATATCTTCATGTAAATATTTACACCATTAGTCTTGTTTCAAATGAAAATATTACTTTCAATTTTTAAATAAAGTAATAGTTACAGTTCTCTCATCGAAAGCAATTTTTTGAGTCCCTTGGAAGAAATCAACAGAATCTTAATGGAAGAACAAATCAATCATGCAATTTACAGTAGTAGCACTAGAGCTCACAATGCATTTTTAATGGAACTCATTTGGCATTCTTAGAGTTAGAGGTCTCATGCAACAGAAAAATAACTGAACCAGCTAAAAAGTAGCCTGGGTATTTGAACACTTTCTAGTTCACATTAGGGTATATTTGTGAATCCAAACGAAAGAATAACAAACTGGTCGTTATAATCCTTTCAATGATCAACTTGTCGAAGTGCGTAAAGTATATAGACTCTGTCAGCTGTCACAACTAGAAAATATCGTGCACATGGAACAACCAACGCCAGGAAAGAAAATTGGGTAATATCTGTCTATCTATATATATATATATATATATATATATAAACAACATTCCCCTTAGTTGGGAATCTCTTGGGTTGTTTTTCATTTTCAGAGAAGTGAAGGCGGAAGGAGGAGTGAAGGCTAAAGGAGGAGATAAAGCATATGGATTGCTGTATCTGTGGCCCCATGGCTACAATCTACAGGCCTCCAAGAAACACCATTTGCCACAGTTGCTATGAAGGAGCCAGAATGATGGGTTCTTTCCTCAAAATGCTTGAAGTTGGAGATGATGGCATCCATAATTCTAACCAATCTAATGGGTCTCAGCTTAATTCCCTCAAGGCAAGCAAATTCTTCTATTTCTATTCAAAGTCTTTATTTCTGCCATGGCAACAGAAAATTGATCCTACCTTTCTTTCTATTATCTCAGGGACTGCCAGAGGTATTCAGGTGGATGGAAGAGAGGAAAGGCTTGGAGGAAGGCCTCAAAGAGAAACTTGACTTTCTTGGTGCACTTTCGGTGGCTTTCAGAGAACGAATTCATACAGACATCATAATTGAGCCAGGAAATGGCACTCCAATCCCTGCGCACAGGGCACTGTTGGTGAGACTTGTAGTAAAATTTTCTCCCTGATAGACATGGCAAAATAAGGCCATGGATCAATAAATATGTTGTTACATCAGAAACAAGAAGCTAAATTGAACGTGTCAGTAGAACAGAAAAATCATAAGCACCTTTAGCACTGAAAAGTCTCAACTATTAGACAAGCTTAGGCTAGGTTTGCTATTCCTTTTTCTGTTTGGAAGTAAAGCAGCGCATTCAAATTAATTTCACATCAATATCTTGTTCTGTTAGAATGCATGATGTACATTTGTAACTACTTCACCTTATAAAGTCAATAGTCAATACCTACTTGATGGTTGACATTCCAATAACGAGTGAAATCAATCAACTGATTTCACTTGTGTTTATGCATGGTGATTTTTTTTTGATAAAGTTTATCGGAATACTGCATTTCACTTTATTATTGTTCTCTAAAAATTAATATTGATAAGTACAAATCAACTAAGGAGCTGGTGCAATTAATTAATTTGGGTTCTTGCAATAATGAGCGGGAGAATTTAGGATTTTTTTAGGTGATACGGAGCAATCATATGTGTAAAAGAATGTGTTTTTTTTTTTTGAATTTGTAGCATAGCTGGTAACCTGTCATACTACACTCTTAAGGAGAAGCTACAAAATGGTCCTACATTAATTATGAAAAAAACTTGTGGTTCTCTTTTCTCAACAACTAATCTTGGAGTTGAATTTTCCAAGATTGGTTCTCTTGGACTTGTGGTCCTACGTTAACTTAGCCTTGTACCTTCTTTTACAAGATTGGCTAACTACTCTACAACAATATTTTTATATGAATAGTTAATTTATGAAGTGAAACCAAAACTGTCTAAATTTGGCATCAAAACACATGACTCCTTCGTGATTCGATTCTGAGAGGAAAATATGAAATCCACTTAGCCAACTCGGTTAGTTAAGTTAGTCACACAGTTGAAATGTTTTTAAAAATCCATATTATGTAAAATCACCTTATGCATGCTGCGTGCCTTGCATGGCATATAAATCTGGAATTACACATTTGGGAGCTACTACGTGGTTTTTCACATCACATCTATGTAAATATCTTGTGAAAAGAGGTCAATTTATAACATTTCAGGCCAAAGTGGGCCGATCCCGCTGAGGTCATATTTGACTAGACCATTGCAGCAGGGAATCCATCAGCATACCACTTTGTTTTGTGTATATTATCTCTTAAATAAAGTAGCAACCTCACATTTTCTTGAAATGGCAGGCGACGAGGTCCGAAATATTCAAGACGATGTTAGGATCGGATTACTGCAAGGCTCCAGCAGAAGAGACCATCTCCCTTCCAGACCTGAACCATGAAGAGCTCCAGTGCTTACTGGAATTCCTCTACGCCGGAACCTTGCCGGAGGAGCGGTTCGAGAAGCACGTCTACGCGTTACTTCTAGCTGCCGACAAGTACGAGATCCCTTACCTGAAGAAGTCCTGTGAGAGCCGACTGCTCGGTTCGTTGAGGCCGTCGAACGTGCTCGACGTTCTCGAGGTCTCCGAGGTTTGCTCCAGCGCGACGCTGAAGCAAAGTGCCATGAGCATGGTAGAGAAACATGCAGATGACGTTGTTTTCTCTGGTAGATTCGAAACGTTTGCTCTGAAGAACGCACATTTATGTGTGGAGATCACAAGAATGCTGATGAAAGACGTGAAGGCCGTCAGACAAGATGTTGGACTCGGATGATACGATTACAGTTTATTAATTCGTTTGTCTATTTTAAGTTCAGTTTACGTGTTTTTTAGTCTTTTCATGTGTTTGCACGGAGGAGAAGGGTTTCGAATGTGACTCGAATGCTCACGCAAATTGGTTTGATTTTTGGCAAAATAGTATTCAAGATATATTTCATCTCTAACGTGGGACAGAATTAACCTACGAAATAGGAAACAAATCTTACTCGCTCACACCAGCTGTCCCTGCTTATTTGTCACATAAATTTCCTCACATGTGCAGAGTTGTAACATTTTTCCTTATAATATGACCTTTCAGAAGGTGTTGGTGGTAAAAATTCGCTGCTTCAGCTTAATGTGTTGATCCAAAAACCAAATTGTGTAAGACCAAGAAGGGTATGATAATACCATGGTTATGTATGCATCAATTCTTACGCTAATTCGTATTTCTGTTGTAGAGTCCCAACTGAATGTCTGCGTCATATAAATGATAAGAAGTCTGAGATACTAAATGATACTAAAAAGTATCATGAACGATAACAGATTAAATTATACCAAATGATACACAAATACACAATCATGTCATGAATTCGTATGATTTTGATACAAGTTGGCATGACAGAATTTAATGCCATATAATGAATCAAACAAGTTTGTAAAGTTACTTCGTATCAATTGACATATGCCCGTACATGCCATGGACATTCAGTTAAATCTCACATCAATAAGTCCAGGATATGTTGTAGGAATTGGTAAACACAATATATTTTGGTGTAAAATTCTTTTTGGAAATTCATTGTGACAGAAGAACCTTTCAAAAGAAATGGTTGGTGTAAATAAGACATGTATGCCTGTATGAAGCTAATAGGATGTGCCAGGCCCAATATTTGAAAGCCCATCACCTATTTTATTTTTAAATTATACAAAGCCCAAAATCCAATATATATATATTTTTTGTAAACAGCCAAAAATCATCCAATTTCCATGGGCTGTTTTCGGTCTAATCTCACACATTTTATATCTATCTAAATTTCATAATATTGTTGTGTGTAAGTAGCACTAGCAAAAGACATACTCGTTTCTTAGGATCAACTCTATTGAAAATTGTGCAGAAGGCACCCCCAAGCTAGCATGCTTTGATGTCTCTTTAGCCTTCCAGATTGTCAACTCGTCCAATACTCCATAGAGTAGGAGTTCTTGTTATTGTTCGTGAGGTCCTTTAAGTTTGTTCCAGCATGTATGTGATTCAGGTCAGTCAATTTCTAACATAACACAATAATATGATATATATACAATATATTATAATCATATTTAGGTTTATCTATATTGTGTCTCGTGTATTTATCGTGTCTATCCACAAGATTTAACAATTAAACAGATCATTTTCATGTCCAATATGAAAATCCCAATAAATACATGATAGATACATATCACCGAATCGTATATATGATATACGACTACCTATTTAGTATATGTCAAATACACGTTATTATACTAATTATTATTTAACATTATTTTAATAGATTTAACCTTATTATACTAGTAATTATTTAACTTTACTGTATTAATTGTGGTTATTGGATTAGGATTATTTAACTTTATTATATTAAATGTGTACCAAACATGTTAATGTGTATGTACTAAAGGTGTGCAAAACGTGTAAAATACTAAAACATGTAGATATGTATTAAACATGCAATTGTATAATAAATATGTAAACATATACTCATATCAATTGGATCGTTGTTATGTCAAAATAACATAGTAAATCTAAATGTTTACCTAGCAGATCATGTTGTGCATACATGACAACAAGGTGTTCGTGTTTGGGTTTATTATTAAATAGATGATAATTAAATGAATCATGTTTGGATTTGAAATGTATATACAGTACATATATTTATACACATCACAACAGGTACACACGACCTAATTGACAGGTCTAATGTAAACTCTTATAAACTATAGATTCTATTTTTTACTCAAAAACTATCTTTTGAATATATTCCTAGAAGTTGACTTCTACTATAAAGTATAGAATCTTATTTGGCAAAACAAGAACATGTAGAATTTAGAATTTAACATTCATGTCAATAGACTAATCTATCCTTGTCCTTGGCCAACAATCATAACGACTCTTGGTGGCATTTTTGTAAATTAAATGTTAATATCTTATAAATATATGAATCTTATAAGGAAATTTTGGGAGAAAAAACAAAACACTTGCTTCTAGTAAGAGCTCAACACCAACTTCTCTAGAATCTCTTTTTAATGCATACTTTCATGTCGTAGAAGTTGAGGCTTCTACCAATAAATATATTCTATTATCCTATTTGAAATAGTTTCTATGTGTTTTGAACATTTATCAGAATTTACACACTAGAATCTGACCAAAAGTTAAACCAAAAGTATCTTTAATAATTCAAAAAAAAAAAAAAACTTAATTTAGATACATGGATTCTTACAATTGTCTTTCAAAATGTCGAGAACTTCTAAAGGTGCAACAAACTGAGTACCATCTGCAACAAAATGATTCTCTTGCCCTCTCTCTAGAAACTTCATCTGCAACAAAAAGCATGCAGCTGCGCTCTGGGAAATCGCTAGCTTTGGCAGGCAGATTAGGGGAAACCTGCGGTCGCTCGCAGGCCTCTGGTTGTCTGAAAATCGCAGATCTGCTGCGCAACCACTCCGATTCCGATGGGGTAGCTTCCAACTGTGATCTTATGATGGAGGCGATCTCTGATCCTCCATCCTCAGAGTAGACCTTCTCTCTGGACAGATCCTCTCCCTTGGGGGATCGCACCAAAAGGAAGAATGCGGGACAGGTTTGTGGCTCCGGCGAGGTAATCCTTTTTGAGCATGAGCCAGTTGATTTTACTGATTGTTTTGCCCCTTTTGGTCCTATCGGGGAGATGACTAGATCGGTCATCTCCTGTAGTGAGTCGGGCAGATTTTTTTACTTGCGTATATCGGCGAGATCTTCTGCCTGCTTATTGCCTCTTAACAAATATTGTCCTAATATTTCAGTGGATTCCATTTTTTTCTACAAGATTTTGAGTGCTGGTCGTTTCAATAACTTACGATCTTGCTTAATATATGACGGAATCATTGTGGACTGCTCTTTTTCATGTCCTAAAAAATACTGGCTTCGTCTATATGAGATTTTGGAGGAATATCTTCAGGGAACTTGGGATGGTTTTAGACGAAATAATCTTATTTCCGATGTTGATAAGAGTGAATGCTTTCATGATCTATATGAAAAATGTCTCAGTCCTCCTTGTAATGAGATCGATAGTCCAGATCTGGGGGAGATCAGTTCCCCTGATACAGGCGGGACTCTCCGGATTTCATCTGTCTTGTTCTTCAATAAGGCGGTTGGTGCTCGCCGGAACCCTTGTTTCGGCAACCGGAAGAAACGGGATCCCCCAAAAGCTGTCACGTCGACAGCTTTTGCAGAAAAACCCCTTAGCTCTGTTTGGAATTACACGGCTTTTCGTCCTCCGTTAATTTCGGATTATTTGTGCTCATTCAGGGATTTGAATACTAATAATCCCTGTATCAATAATATTAATGTCATTAATCAATGCTATCAGCCTTTCTATTTCGCTGATAAAGAGGATTATCTTGGGGGGGGGGGGGTGGATTTTACCCTCCCACGCTCTCATCTGACGGTTGCTCTTCTGTATCCCTCGTGAATAGTGGAGCGTCAAATCGCATTAATTTCCCATCACCACCTGCACTACCGTGTGAGAGAGGGAAAGTGGATGCTGAAAGAGCGGAAAACGTGCCTTTTTACGAAAATAACTCTGTCATTCCAATTACGGAATCAAATAATTCCTCTATTAGCAAGGGCTTTTCGGTAAAACACAGTGTATCTTCTCATTATCAGATTGATAATGTAGCGGATTATGGGGATAATATCTTCTCATTATCGGATTTCGAGAACCCTAGGATTCCTTCGTTTGCGGGTACAATCCCTGACACAGACACGTCGTCTGAATTTTGCCGCCTTTCCCAGACATCCTCTCTTAATCTTTCCTCTGGAACTCGATACACCCCCTCTGGCTCGCGATTTGCGGTACTACAATCTCCCTCCCAGAATACTACCCCCGCTTTTGCAGCTTCCAGAAGACACCATACTCCTTCTGGTTCTGAGCGCTGCATAACCTTGCCCTCCGAAGAGGAAACCTCCAGCGGCTGGAAAAAAATCTCTAGGAGAAAAGCTCGTCCTCCTTGGGTAAGCTTTTGTATTCTACATGATAGATGTTTTAAATGTGGGCTGAGGGGTCATGAAAGGAAAAATTGTAAATACAAGGGATTTTGTTTTAAGTGTAAAGCATCCTCTCACTCCGTAGCAATGTGTAAATTTTTTCAGGGTGTGCATATGGCTCCCACACTTCCTCCCACCATAAAATCTATTGGACTTTCTCCTCAAAATCATTCATCTTGGCACCATCTGAGGCAGTCTGTAATCAACACTTGTTACTGTCCCGCAGTGCCATTATTACTGCGCACAATACCAACCTGACAATAGAAACCCTTCAGGAACACATTCGGA
>JAMKQA010037053.1:0-12577 GCA_024699735.1 Posidonia australis | reverse complement strand
GAGCAGGCATGGTACGCTTGTGTGGAGTGAACACTACAGCTAACTCTAATTTAGCACCTACTGTCGCTTGCTTTAACCTAGAGTAGATTCCTTCTTTATTTGCAGTGGATGGAGCGACATCTGGTGGCAGAGTGGTGATGGGAGCTGAAGTGGTAGGAGTGATTGGAGTAACAAAACAAATGCAGCCTTTGTCTAGTTTTGTGATGGGATATGAGGCCACATTTTTTGCTTCAACCAAGGTTTGTCTCATGATTTCGATCAAATATTAGCCATGTGTCATTATGAGCTTGCAATGTAGCTTGTCCACCAAAATGGATTCTTTAGGTCGTGCCGGTCGATTTTCAAGTTTACCTGCATCCTAAAAAGAAACCCTAGTTGAAGAACGGATCCCATGGACCCGATAGTAAACCCTATAATCCTTTTCGAAACCATTAAGAATCTCAAAATGGCAAAACCCTAGCACCTAAAACCCTCCTTGCCCATTTCTCACCCACACTCACCACCGCCGAAACCCACAATCCTTCCACCATGTCTTCCCCCACCCCCCTCCCGGCCTCCGACAAGAAGTCGAAGAAGAAGAAGACCAAACCCCAATCCGGCGGCCAAGAAGCCACCGATGGCGGCGCCGCTGCTGAGGACAAGGATTACCTGATCAAGCCCCAGTCCTTCACCCCGACCCTTGACACCTCCCAATGGCCGATCCTCCTTAAGAACTACGACCGCCTCAACGTCCGCACCGGACACTATACCCCGCTCCCCACTGGCTACTCCCCCCTCAAGCGCCCACTCCCGGAGTACCTCCGCTACGGCGTCATCAACCTCGACAAACCCTCCAATCCCTCCTCCCACGAGGTCGTCGCCTGGATCAAGCGCATCCTCCGCTCCGAGAAGACCGGCCACTCCGGCACCCTCGACCCCAAGGTCACCGGAAATCTCATCGTCTGCATCGACCGCGCCACCCGTCTCGTGAAGTCCCAGCAAGGTGCCGGGAAGGAGTACGTCTGCGTCGCCCGCCTCCACGCTGACGTGCCCGACGTGGCCAGGGTCGGGCGGGCGCTCGAGACGCTGACGGGCGCCGTCTTCCAGCGCCCGCCCCTCATCTCCGCCGTCAAGAGGCAGCTGAGGATCAGAACGATCTATGAGAGCAAGCTTCTCGAGTATGATGCCGCGAGGCACCTCGTCGTCTTCTGGATCTCCTGCGAGGCTGGGACGTACGTGAGGACTCTCTGCGTCCATCTGGGGTTGCTCCTCGGCGTCGGGAGCCATATGCAGGAGCTGCGGCGCGTCCGGTCGGGAATTCTCGGTGAGAAGGATAACATGGTCACGATGCACGACATAATGGATGCGCAGTGGGTGCACGACAATTACCGCGACGAGAGCTATCTGAGGCGCGTTGTCATGCCGCTCGAGGTGTTGCTCACTAGCTACAAGAGGCTGGTGGTGAAGGATTCCGCGGTGAATGCGATATGTTACGGGGCCAAGCTTATGATTCCCGGGCTTCTGAGGTTTGAGAATGAGATTGAGAATGGGGAGGAGGTTGTGCTGATGACCACCAAAGGGGAGGCCATTGCTCTGGGCATTTCCGAGATGACAACTGCGGTGATGGCGACTTGTGATCACGGGGTTGTGGCGAGGATCAAGAGGGTTGTGATGGATAGGGATACTTATCCGAGGAAATGGGGGCTGGGTCCGAAGGCGTCGATGAAGAAGAAGATGGTTGCGGAAGGGTTGCTGGATAAGCACGGGAAGCCCAACGAGAAGACTCCTGCAGAGTGGCGTCGCAATGTGGTGCTCCCGGCCGGAGTAGACTCAATGGTTGCTAGTCTGGCGGCTGCTGGAGGGCCTGCTGTGGCCAAGCAAGAGGAGGTTGTCAAGGAGGAGAAGGGTGAGGAAAAGACGAAGAAGAAGCGCAAGCATGAGGATGGCGGTGAGATTCCTACTCCAGTTACTGCTAAGAAAATCAAGGTTGAGGAGGAAGATGTGGAGGTTGAGGATACTGCTGGTGTTGACAAGAGCGAGAAGAAGAAGAAGAAGAAGAAGAAAAAGGAGGACAAAGTGAAAGAGGAGACTGAAGTAGATGGTGAGGAGAAATCGGCGGAGAAGAAAAAGAAGAAGAGTAGCAAGGATAAGGGTGATTCTGGATCATCTGATGAGGAGAAAGGCAAGAAGGAGAAGAAAAAGAAGAAGAGCAAGAATGCTGAGAATGGTGAGGATGGTGATCGAAGTGAGAAAAAGGAGAAGAAGAAAAAGAAAAACAAAGATGCTGCTTGTGTACAACAGGAGTAGGCAGAAGGTATTTCAAAGATCTCTCTTGTCCACTATACAAGATTCTCCTTTTTATCCTCGGCTTGCTGCTGTATGTTTCATGCATGAAATATTTTTTGTTTTAGGTTTCTTTAGAATGGTTCTGTAGCTAAACTAATGCCATGTGCCCTTGAAATTTAGTTTTAAGCAAACTGTCAATTTCGGTTTACCTCATTGTTATTGTAGAATTGTTGTTCATTTGATGCTTGGTAACCTTTTTTCCATTTCTACGATAATGGGAAGACCCTTTTTCTGCTTGTTTACTTATAGGTTCCTTGATTATCTTTTTTCGAGACTTTCCTCTGGTCAGAAACCACAAATCATAATAATTTTCACCTTAAATGCCAGATGATTAAAATCGTCCATAACTGGAATTGTTCTTTGAAATCAGGGTCGAATATACGTGTAAATGGTCACTAACTACTCTGCAATAGTCCATCTAGTTATTTCAAATTCCGAGTTGTCCAGCATTGAGAAGTCTTATTCAGAACTCACTATGCCGTTCTACATAGAACATTTAAGAAGTTATGACCTGCAAAATCATGAAGGTTAGCATAGAACGTGTAGGTTTATTGATTAGTTGTCTAAGCGTTTAGTAATTTACCACTAAAATTTTTCACCTTAGAAAACTACAAATACTAAAGATTCCAATAGTTTGCAATACTATCTGAAGCTATATCATGCGCATTGAGCTTTTCTTTTCAAAGTTTAAATTAGCTCCGTGTCATTGTATGGACACACATCCTCCTGTTCGTCCATGATTATCCTATCAAATATGCTACATTGACTTGGTCATATATTTGATTGCGTACATATCTTTCAATGATTCATATGTTTGAGTCCAGATATCTGTGGTCGTATATGATTACATTTTGGAATGGTAACTGTTTGTATTATATCTTGTTCGGGTCTTTCCCAAAATTAAATTTAATTAAATATTCGGCTTCAACTCTAGATATGATTGGAGTTTTTGTTTACATTTAGTTTGGTTTTTTGAAGAATCTTATCAAATGTTTGTTTAAGCTAAATGATGTAGTGAAGGATGCAATTTTAGATGCATCAAGGTATTGTGTACATGAATAATAACGAATGTAAGTAATACATAGCTTCAACAGTTAAGAAAAAAAATTTTAATTACTAAATCTTTAATATGAGAAATAAATACAAAGTAAGATTCAGGACATTAGCGGAGGGACCTGGGGATTGCAAGATCATTATTTATGATACTTTTACAATCTTTCTTCCATTTAACTCATTTTGTTAGTTTTCAAGGAAGTGTTATCTAAATGAAAAGTCAAATTCCTCGTTCGAGCAACTCTAGTTTGGGGGTGTTTACTTCTAGTAACTTAGAGGAACTCAAATCTATAAAGCCAGCTAACTATACTACCCATTCACTGCCTATAATATCATCACCACTTTAGTTTACATTATAAAGCACAACAAAACTTATTAAAACTTTAGTGTAACTTCGCTTAAAAGCTTGAGCATGATTTCGTCATCTTTGGCACCTTTCGCAAAAGTTATCCTGAAATTTCATTCTTGGAAACTACAATTTTTTTTCCCAACTGTTTGTTATCTTTCTTATAGTCCTCAATAAATTGCTATCACCCAAATTATACCACAAATATCTTACATTATTGCAGAATCTGAGCAGATAATGCTAATGAAAAATATTAATAATATGATGAAGCCTATAGCATCCAAGCCCAACTCAAAGAAAATGAACGTCGTATACTAAACGAGACTATGAATTCAAGCCGACTTTAAAAAACGGAAAGTCATACATTACTATTTCAAACAAGATCCAAATAAAATCACTAATTCACCATGGTCTAACAATGCTTGTAACAATAGATGAATCCTCTCCTTTAACTTACATTGATGAGAGCCTCGTGCATTGGATTTGTTCTATTTCTTTCTTTTTGTTATATGGGAGGAGTGCTGATACTTCTTGTTCATCCTGAAGTGTGATGGCCAAAAACTTATCATACTTGTACATTTTGTTGACTTTTTTTTTCAGTACAATTCAGTTATGGCATTGACGCGATCTGGGTTTAAATTGTTATTTCTAGATGAAAGACTTTAGTTAATCAATGAACAAAGAAGACAAACTAACTGAGACACTCAGTGGAAGTGTGAAACAGAGATACCCGGCAAACACGACGTTGAAGCACACAAATTAATTCCAGACCCAAAGCTAGAAATCAAATGCCTCTGTTGTCAATATTCTGTTGAGAGAGAGAGAGAGAGAGAGAGAGAGAGAGAGAGAGATGAGTCTTTTTATTTTCCCATTGCTTCCTTTTTTATTGCCCCCAGCCCCATGGCCTCTTCAGCTCGCAAGTAGCTAACCTTCAGTCTTTGATCAACACTACCATGAGAACAATAGATCATAAAAAGAAGATGAAAACAAATGGAATCCAAAATAGAGACCACTGTTTCCCCAACCTTGTGCTTTTTCTCTTTTCCGATGAGTAAGCAGGATTGGGAACCCAGTTGACTCTAGCACTTGAGAGATAAGAATAGAAAACGAGGGTTCCTAGAGTTCATCTTGATTCCTCTGCGAAAGGTAGATACTTCATTTCTTATTTTCACTCTAATTTACTTTGGCACAGGGAGCTCTTATTCCCTCATATGGTGTTACGAGGAAAAGATTGGTGGAAAATGTCTCTTTCTCCTTTGAAAATATTGGGAGTGATACCTGTAAAATATTCAAGCATAAATTGAACTGTTCATCTCCCATTTCTTGTCATCCAGGGAGCTTCTTTTCCTCTTCCCCTCCATCTATGTTGGGAAAGGGAGGTTTGGATGTACATCAAACTCTTTGGGAGTGTCTAGAGAAAATCTCTACATCTAATACTAGATCATTGTGTACTACTCTGAAGGGAAATATTGAGCATTATTCTAATTACGAGCTCCCTTCCGGAAAGGACTTTCCGGTATCATATTCACCTTTGCCGAAGTAGAGTAGATCTTACATTCATTGAACTTCTGGAGAAAGTTCGAAAGATATCTTCACCTCCGTTTATGATTCACTGTACAGTGTTTGCAAGGAAAATAGTGAGAATAATTTTATCTGTAAATCTCCTTCTGACAAGGCAATTCTTGTATCATCTCCTCCCTCATAGGTCCGTCCATCTCGTTGGACCTCTTGTCTCATTTTGCTAGATTTTTTTGACAAATCCTTGCTTTATAGAATTCAATTTAGTTGGCTTGTCTTCGTCTATTTTGAATGGAGAACGAAGGACAAAAATTGGGAAAGCCGGAATAGGATCATTTGAGAGTACTTCGTTTTGGATCCTGTATGTTAATGAAGCCTCAAGGTGTCAATCCTTTCAGGAGCTGAAGTTGTTTGCCCACTGTCAGTGAGGTCCTTGCCAACTTCTAGTCGGTCTTCATTTCAAATTTCGAGGATTTTGTGATACACCATGTCGCTTCGATTCTCAAGTCAAAAGTTGTTAGGTGTTAACATGATAACGTGTGACAATTTCAATTCTTACCCCTCTTTATGTCTAATGCTTTTTGTTATTCTAGTTTGAAGTTCTCACTTAAGGACTTTATTGATGGTGATCATTGTTTTCATAAGGTTCATCAATGTCAACTTAGAGCACCTAATGACTTTTTCGATCTCATTGGAGAGACCTTTTTGAAATCTGATGACAGAGAAAATCTTTCCTTCGTCGTCGTAATATTTGTGTCATACTTTATTGTCCTTGGCTCCTTTCCTGATATTCTTTCTAATTCATCAAGATTTTCCTCCTAACAATTCGAATGTCAATTTGAATGCAAGTCAAGGTAGTGTGGGCTTATCTCAAGCCATTGAAAGGATGCATCAGGACTAGAATCGAGATTGGGCTAATCAAACAACCCAAACCATTGCTTCTTCCATTAGATTATCCATTTCAGACATTACTCTTTCTCATTTTAATCCTATTTAGACTTCTATCAGCTTCTCGTTGGCCTACAATCCATTTCAGCTTGGATCTAGAAATGTTGATTGATAGTTTGGAATTTGACGAGACTTTCCATTTATTTCTTGGACTTCTTTGTGGCCTATTATATTTTGGATTTCCTTTTTAAGGAGTTTTTGGCCCTTAGTTTTCATTTAGTACTATTGTAATTTGGACTTTGTTATTTTGGAATGCGCTTGGTGCTGATACCAATAGCCAAGTGTTTAATTAATATATATCATTTATTATCATTTGCAAAAACAAAAAAAACACTACCGTGAGAACGAAGCCTTCACCAACCAATGATGAGTGAAATGATTTCTATATTGTATTTGATCTAGAAATCAATTTCTTTTTCTAGAGAAATCACATTTTGATTTATGATGAAAGGAGATCAACCAACAATTTCAATGGGATGAATTTTCATAATGCCGACTTCTCCACCTTATTCTTTTAATGGCACTCTTGTGGTTAATCAATTAGAATAAGCATAGTAATGTCCATATTGACGTCGATTGTTATTGAATTGTGTGGAGACTAATTCTGCAGCTCAAAGTAAAATTCAATGAATCAGATGGACAACTGCAGTTCCATGGACATTCCCAAAGCAAGATACAAATCTATTATCAGTTAACTGCATAAATTTAAATATTCAGTCAACTCGTAATAGCATTAATCCAACAGTCAAAACAGAAACAAAGCACCTTAGAAATATCATCAGCTCCATGACCGTATTGTGTAAGCTTGTAAGGGTCTGTTTGGTTAAGATTTTGGATAACTTTTGTACATATAACTTCTCTCCAAAAACTATAATGGTCTAACAATTCTACCAAATACTACCAACTTCTTAGAAACATGTAGCTTTTGAAACAATACTTCCTTTACATTTCTAGAAACTTGGTTATGACAGTTTCTAATCAGAAGTTAACTTCTACACTTAGGTTTAAAAACTGAAGTTTTACCAAACAAATCTAAAGACTGCTTTACCAATAATCATTACATGAGCAAGAACCATCCTGAAAATGGTGGAACCGACTTGCATCACGTACAACAAGGTCCCTCTTATAAAGAGTAGAGATGCATTTGAAAGTCGAATGACAGTCATTGCAGATCCGAAGGTTCTTCATGACCCGAATGGGCACTCCCACTCCCAACCTCATCATGCCAAATGCAACTGCCAACTTCTCGCTGTGATGGCTGAGGATGATTTCCTTGTCCTCATCCTCAACATCATGCAACACACAAGCTCCATCGGGGACGTAGCCTGCCATCTTCATATCAACAACTAAGCTCTCTACCCTCTTGAAAATTGCTTCTCGCTCCGGATGAGATTGTTCAGCTGTTCGAAATTGATGAACGTCTCTCCCAAACTCAATCACACTGTAAGCTGCAGGCTTCTTCAACCCTTTACTCTTAATATGTTCTCTTATTTTCCCAACTTCATCCCATCTTGTGGATATGGCATAGACATTGGACAACAGTATGTAGTAACCACTATGATTGGGCTCAAGACGCAGCAGTTCGTTAGCTGCCAACTCTCCCAACTCCCTATTGCCATGGATCCTACAAGCTCCAAGAAGGGCACCCCAGACAGCATCATTTGGTTCCATGGGCATCTGTTCAATTAATCGTTGTGCTTCTTCCAGCTGACCAGCACGACCAAGCAAGTCAACCATACAGGCATAGTGCTTTACCATAGGCATCATGAGAAGGTCCTTTCCCATTCTATCAAATATTTCTCTACCCTCATTGACAAGACCAGCATGGCTGCATGCTGATAGAAGTGATGTAAAAGTAACATGGTCTGGCTCGACACCTTCCGCTTGCATTTGGTGGAAACGACTCACGGATTTCCTCCCATGTCCATGCATGCCGTAGGCAGAAATCATCACATTCCATGAATTCACATCCTTATTACCCTCCAAACAATTATCAAACATTTGAACTGCCAATGCTAAATTCCCGCACTTTGCATACATATCAATGATGGCATTTGATAGCCACCTACCAATTTCCGTTCTACTACTAACTATGAAGCCATGCAACTGCCTTGCCAAATGCAGAGAACCCAAGTGCGCGCACGCAGAGACAGCAGTAAGAAAAGTCACAGGACCAGGTTCCAGCCCAATGACCAGCATTTGGTGGAACAGAGCTAGCGCTTTATCAGCGTGACCATTTTGTGCATATCCAGAAAGAATTGAATTCCATGATACATCATCTCTCCGCCCCATCCCATCAAACACCAACCTCGCGAGCTCAACATCCCAACATTTCCCATACATTGCAACCACCGCGTTCCCAGCCTCAACATTCGCAAAGAACCCGCTTCGAATCATATAAGAATGTACCACACGTGCAGTCCTGCCACATCCCAACTGCGCAACTGCAGAACTCAAGGAGATCGTCGTCACACGATCAGCAACAAACCCTTCTTGTTGCATCAGGCCAAACAACCTTAATGCCTCTTCAGGCTTCTCTAATTGCTCGTAAGCGGTAATCATTGCAGTCCAAGAGACGAGATCTCTATCAAGCATTCGATCAAACACTTTCCTTGCATCTCCAATCTCCCCACATTTCGCATACATATCGACCAATGCTGCTTCCACATAAGGATCGGATTGGAATCCACATCTCACCAAATCACAGTGAACCCACTTCCCAGCCAAAGCTATCCAGGAAGAAGCGCAAGCCTTCAGAGCAAACGGGAAGGTGTAGTTGTTGGGTCGGACGCCGGCGTGGCGCATGAGAGCATAGAGCTCGAGCGCCTCCTCTTGGGCAGCGGCAGTGGTGGCGGATGCTCTGATGATGGTGTTCCATAGGAAGGAGGAAGGAGCGGAGATTTCGTCGAAAAGGTGGCGGGCATCGCGGAGGTGGCCGAGTTTTGAGTAGAGGAGGAGGAGACGCGCGCGGAGGTGGCGGTGGAGGACGAAACCAGTGGTGGACAGGGAGGAGTGGATCTGCTGGAGTGATCTCAGGGTGTCGGAGTGGTGCTGGAGATGGTGGTCGTACGAGGAGAAATCCAAGGGTGAGGAAGAACATGAAGGAGAAGGACTAGCGTGCAAGAGATGGGATGATGGGCGGTGCGTGGCGGTTGAGCCGGAGAGCGTGCATGTTCCAGGCGCGATACGCCTATACCTGGACCATATGGACTGTGGATTATGTGATTTTCTTTCTTGAATTGCACGACAAATTTAATGTAATAGATGAAGATTGGACTTAATTAGGCTCACTCGATCAGTGACCTTGTCTTGGTTTCATCTTGATGTTGTCTTTTCATGAAAAATAAGCTAATCCTAATACAATAATACTTTTTTAATTTAAAAGTACGGGATGTATTTTAACATTTATTCTAGTCTTTAGTGTTAATTTTACCGTTTCGGGACTGTGTATATATTAGTGTTGCATTCATTTTTATTACTTCACATTTTCTCTTTCGATGTCATTACTCTATGTATTAGTTTCATGAGACTGTACATTTGTTATTACACTTTTAATTCCAATTTCATCTTAATTTTCATGTTTTTTTTTGTATTCTTATAGAAATGCAAAAAAAAAAAAATTCGATAGAGATAAAATCTCATGAATATTAAAAGTTTATAGTACATGAGAGAGATGAAAACATAGAGGTTGCTAAACCATAAAACTATACAAATAATAGAATAAAAGTAAGAACTAGCACTAGGCAACACTCCTCCTTTGATCCAAATAACATAAACACAAGGACTGTCGACAACTTCTCCATTGAAGTTGCCTTTCCCCTTGGGCTCTTGGCTGCCTGTTGGCTATTGTCCTAGAGAGTCGATAGAGAAAATGGTGCTCCATCGGACTTGCTGCTAGAAGCACTTGAGGCGTTTGCTTAGGATCGAGAACTCCAACAACTGTCCCTTAAGTCGGTTGATCATTCCTTCTTATAAGGTTCTCTGACTCGATTCTCTCAGTCTCCTCAATCTCGTTACCTCACATCTACTCCAGGATGGTCTACTTCCTCTCGTGTTGTTAAGGAGACTGAATCTTTTAGGTCGACTCCTGGTAGATCTTCTTCCATTCTTACGACAAAGAGTTCTAGTAGATCTTTTTTTCTCGCTCCTCATCTATCACTATCTCTCTCTCTCTTGATGGGAAGAGCCTGTATGTTGAGTACAGAGGTTGGGGAACCCCCTTCTCCCATTGGCCCCCTTCCCCCCTCTAAGGGCCTCTAGCCTTGTTAGATCATCGCCATCTCGACTAGTGATAGTAGGTTCCCCTTTAGCCCTGTTAAGCTACACATCACACCATTTTAAGATTGATGATGGCTCGTATGTTATTGGGGGTTTGGGTGACCTTGGTGTTCCCATCATTGGAGACTCCGGTTTGCTCTCCTTTGCAATAGTTATCGAGGAAACTAGTTTTTCCTCTTCGGCCCTAATGTCGATGGAGCATTTACCCTCTTATGAGGCTAACAACTCTTTCAATCTGGTTATCCTAGATTCTTATCTGGTTTCAAGTCTATCCTTATCTCCTTCATTTGAGATTGCTCAATCCTCCGATAAGAGATGGTAGTTGGAAGTGGTTTCAGTTACGGCAATTTAAGTCTCTCGCCTTTCTCTATTGGCCTTATGGGTGACCTTGTGGCGAGCTCTGCTCCTATTTCCTTGGTTGCAAATGCTCCTGCCCTTCTAAGAAGGGAGGACGTCAATCTGGACTCCTCGGTAATATCCACATCGAAGCTATCTATCGAAGATTCAATTACCAAAGTGGGGGAATCTTGATGCAAGATATTTTGTTCCGCATGGTTTAGATAGGAGACCTTAGGCAAACAACCTATAGAAACCTGAGCGAGACTTGGAGACAAGCAAGCAAGTGTTAGGTCCTAGGCAAACAACCTAAAGACACCTAAGTGATTGAGTGAATAGTTCGAGCATCTTGTTTCAATGCCGATCGAACATCAAGTTTCTACGTCGATTGAATGCCCAACTTCAATGTCAGCTGGACGCCCAACTTTGCTGTTGGCCAAAGCACTAGGCCTTGAGAACCTCTCAAGTTGCAACACATAGCCTCTGCTAGTGTTCTAGACTCCTGAATACGACACACATCTTGAGGAAACTTCACAAGGGCATGCAAACTTGCCTTAACTAGTGTAATTCCTCGAACATGCAAAGTCTCCTGGCACCTTACCTCATAGACCAATGTAGTTCCCCATGTGCATGGCAATGCAGCATGTTCCTGCTAGAGTATTAACTACTAACACTTGCGCTGCCTAACACCTTTAGTAGAGCCACCAAGCCATGTATAACTCTCCAGTTAGAGCTCAACATGTGTCCAGGCCATTATAGTAGTTGGACACGCTCCCTAATTGTCTCCAACAATCACCCTTAGATATATATACAACTAGCTCAATGTTGGTAAAAGGGTTCAAACTCACTTCCACTCACTCCGTCCCTCTAAAAAACCTGATCCTCCCCTTTACTGACTTCGACTAGCCCATGCCCAGTCGAAGTCTTTTGATTGTTTCTGTGACCATGCCAGTGGAACTCCTAGGCGCGGTTCTCCACCTACTCCGGTGTGTGGAAACACACGGGGAGATCCGATACGGTCACGACGAAAATGGTGAATCCGGAAGAAGAGACAAGACTCGGAAACAGCAAAGGGAAGACAAAAGGATAAGGAAAGGAGTCGCCACCTAGTCTTTTAATGGAAAGACGAGGAAAACCAAAAAACACAAAAAGGCAGAAAGCAAACAAGATGCAAAGATGCATGTGTGATCTGTGCCTAATGGATAATGCAAGATGAATGCGGGCCAGAGAAAGGGTTAGGATTCTGGTTACGCAAGGGGAAGGGGTTAGGCACCCCCATGCGCCCGAGAAAACTCGGTCTTTCTAGGTTTCCTACTGTCAGTGGTCAGCTAAATGTATGCTTGCTTATTTTATATGCTCATGCATGAAGATGACTGAAAACATACTGTAGACACCCCGATTTTGAGGTGACCCAGAGATGAGTGTCCGCATGTTGCTTTGGATGTGATCAACCAAACCCCAAACCCGTTAGCTAGTTAAAAGCCCAATTAGTGAAACCTGTGAACTAGGTAGGCGCACATAGTAGGCGCACATAGTAGGGGTACCAACCAGGCGCACATTATAGGCGCACATCACTGGCACACCTACCAGGCACCCAGCCGTTACCAGACTGCGGCTGCTGGCTTTTCATCTTCCGGCTGTTACCTTTGCAAACGAATGTGCCAAGGAATATTCGAGGCTCTTCGTTTGCAAGGCCCTCCATCTTCCATGAGTTACCCCTTTGATGGATCCCTATAAATAGAGGTCCATTTGCCACCTTGTGAGCACCTTTTT
>JAMKQA010037052.1:0-21620 GCA_024699735.1 Posidonia australis | reverse complement strand
CTTGTTTGAGAAATATCTTAGATCACACTCCTGTGTCATGTCAGCTTGAGGATTTCATGACCATTGTGGCTCCACAGAGCTAAAGAAGAGACTGCTGTTTCACTAGCTATTGTTATCAGCATTTAGACAGCAGCTCAACCGTGTGTGGTCCTCGTCTAAGGTAGTTTATGGGTGCACTTGGCAACTATCAACTGCACTACTTGAGTAATTAACTTTGGTTGTGGTCCTTCGTGGTCCTTTTGCTGCATTGTGGTGTAGAGTTGCTCGACATTTAATTTTTCCTGTCCTACAAGATCCAACTCTGGTAAAGATCCGAACTGTTCAAAGAGAAGGTTCAGGTAATGCTCGAGAAGTGTGTCCTTTTCGGGCCTAATGGTTTGGTGGAACGACTGTTGCCATTCACACAGAATTTCTTGTCCGACTGTTGCCATTCGAACTCTTTGCTTGATAATTGGCTAGTTTTCGAGGATTGTTAGCTATTAATCCAAGTAATCATGCGTATTTACGTACATAATTACTGGCTAACAATGCAATCAGTTTTCAAGGATTAATACTAGCTACCACCGTAGGATTTGATTTTATGGTTCGTATCAATATGATTGATCGATCACAATCAAATTGCTCCGATTTTTACTAACCATTTCCTTCTCAGGAAGAGGAGCTTAACAACAATATCATCACCCGGGTTGCACACATATCGCTGTCAAAGATTTCCTTCTCAGGTTCATAAATAGCAATCAAGGTATCTTCTCGATAGCTGATAAATGACGACATTGTTTTCAAACAAAGATTTTTAACCAACGCACCAATGGTGCATACCTAATAGGAGAATACATTTAAAATATTATTATGTTATTATTAGAAACTATTATAATAATATAAAATAAAAAAATATTTTTGTCAATTATTTATGATTAAAATAATAGTAGAAATATATTACGAGTTTATTTATAAAATAAAATTATATATCCATAATTGATTTTTTGTTCATTTTGTGCAACGGCCCTAGCATCACATACTAACATCAAACTGTCCATAAATATTTAACAAGAAAATAACTTACCAAAACTTGCAGAAAATTTTGTTAAATAATTACATAACTAAAAATAAAGTCAACAAGATCTATTTCTACCTAAAACTTGTGGTGTGCGGCTACATGGCTCCAATTATATATACTAGATTAAACTGCAGCTCCACAACCTGTACCTAGAAGAAAACTAACACATACACATGTGAGTAACATCTAATTGTCATCCAGCATATGCCTATTAAAAACAAATAAAACAACAATAAATCGAAAATCGGAGTTAATAGCAAACAACTCTCAAACTATCCAGTTGCCACTCTTGGTGGTCCAAAGCCAAAAAGTCTGTAAAGACACTAAAATCTACAAAGTTCTGTGGCAAAGAAGCAAGAAATTTCCTTTAAAAAACATGCCTTCCAAAAACCTTTATCTCTTTTCTTTGAAAACACATGCATTCTTTTGAAATCCATAATGCATTCTTGAAGTGGCTACTCTACAACTGTCCAAGTCCAGAAATCACCACAAAACCACATCTCAAAATCAAGGTCTTTTCTTAACCAAAGTTGAAAAAGTCTAAATCCGAGCATAGAAAACCACAACACACGCACCCAACGTCAAAATTTGTCATATCACTATGGCTACAAACGACCGACTAGTCAACAAGTAGTCGCCAAAGCATATTGCATTGCCATGGATGAGGCACATCATGTAGGAGTTGGTCCGTCCTAGGTTCTTACTCTAAGAATCCTCTGAAGGTCCACTCTAAGACAAACATAGGGTACGTCCTCTCAATGTCCTCAACACGAGCCATCTGGGACTCCAACCTAGGTCCTACCACTCGACAGTCACAACCTCAGACCTGTAACTGACCCTTCAAAGATATCAATCGTCTTTGGTCTGCTAGTACAATCTTATGGTCCTATGACTCCTACCATTCAACAACCACAATCTTGGACTTGTACCTGATCCTCCAGAGGTATCAGTCGTCCTTGGTCCGTTAGTGCGATCCTACAGCCCTTGTGGTTCCTACCATTCGGCAACCACAACCTTGGATTTGTACCTGATCCTCCAGAAGTATTAGTCGTCCTTGATCCGACAATGCGATTCTATGGTCCTTGTGATTTCTATCAAAAATCATAGAAAACCTTAGAAAATAATTTCCAAAATTTTTACAAACTTATGCAATTTTCTTTTCAAAAATTCCTTTGAAAATTATTTTCAAAACATTTTTATTACACAAAACCTTTATAAAACCCAAAATACCATTTTAAATTATCCAAAAACCATAATAGCACACATAAAAACGGACCTAGTTAGCTTCCAAGTGTAAGCCGTACTAGCCAAATGTGCCAATGGTTTGCCTAGTAATTTCCACTTCCCAGTCGTGCCTAAAACCTAATAGTAAAATAGAGCAGCAACCACCATAGAAATTGTTGATCTTGAGAACTCTAGGGCTCTCACCACATACACCCAAAAATTCCAAATAATATATCAAAACGAAGATATCGAAGTGCTCTACCATTTGGGACAAAAATCATGGAAATCCGACACTTGTAGCTTAAGATATTAAAGATCAAAGCTTACATATTCTTTGGAAAACACTATATTCCTGAGAACGAAAAACCACTATAAAATCGTAGAAAAATCTTCTGAAATCGTGGAATCATCTACATCACAATCATGCCAAGCAACTTAGTTTCATCATTTCTAAGCTTAAACGAGAAGAAACGAGGAGGTAAAGCATGTACTTCATACCATCATCTTGCATTTACACACGCACGACACTACGCATCAACAATCACGGCTTCCAACCCTTTTCCCCTTCTTGTGATGGTGGCAACGACGGCGAACTCCTCTTCCTCTTCTCTCAATTTTCTTAGTTTCTCCTTCTCTCTCTCTCTCTTTGTTTTCACTCTTTCTTTCTTCTCCTTTTCCTTGTTTCTTTTCTCCTGGTTTCCTCCTCTCCCCTTGGTTTCATGCTTTTGCTCGATGCCTTCCCTCCACTGTTTTAAAATAGTCGAGCCCCAAACACCTTCCACAATGCATGGTGCAAATTATGTGTGGAAATCGTGGGAAAAAGAGAGGAAAATCTCGAACATGAATGTTCATAAAGTAATTCACGGTTTACTAAAGAAAGGGGAGTCACAAGCAACACTATGGCATTTTGACGTCTCATTCCCTTACTTGGCCCACACACTCATAAAGGTGCAACAAACCATAATATCAACACAACTCAATGAGTCAAGGAGAAAATGCAACACAAAATGCCAAGCAAGGAATTCCGAAGGGGAAAAACAACCACAATTTCACTGAAATTACCCAATCAATGTATATAATTACAAGTAATCAAATCTCAATCCACTCAACCAGGCTTTCCCTACAAATACCAAACAAGAATTATTTTCTCAAAACAAAACTTAAAACATACTAAGTTATGAACTAATAGAGTGCACTGACCGTTTGCGCCAACTATACGTGTCGGTGATATGTGCATGTTATGCGCACCTACAATGCACACTTGCCATATTCGCTTGAATCATACATTCCCCAAGTGCTACATTTTGTCACACATCAATTGAAATTTGATTATTACTTATCTATATTTTGTCTCTAATATGAAAAAGAATTATCATATTAGAGTATACCTATATCATATATGAATATAGTAAATGACATATCTACTCCACATTAGCCTCATTTACGCACTACTTGTGGTTATTATAGATTTATTATTTATGAGATATATTTATATTTAATTTTTATCAAGTTCACATTTATTCTTGTGGATCTATAATTTATGAATTATTATTTGATAATTGATCAGAGTTATAAGTGTAAAAAGACTATCTTAATATTCATTTTTTTATATGTTCGAATTTTATCCGTATTTGTTTTTCTTTCGTATTCAATATTTAGAGAATATCCAAAAAAAATCATATTCAGATTTATCTGAATATGATTTTCATTTTTAATATCTGGCAAATATCTATATCTATTTCTAAACAAATGCAATTACAGTAAAGGCTACATGTGATATGTATTTGATTTATTTGCACCTTAGGTTTTACCACTTGATCAAGTGATTGTAGACATAAATGATCACAGTTGTAATCATCATGGTTGCAACTTTGGACTCTATTGTTTCTTACTGTATGAGATGTGGAGTATGTATCTAGTAAAGCCTATCCTTACTTAAGATATGCAAGGCCGTTAATCCTAGGCATCCATCTAACACTGATTAAAATCATTACAATCCACACGAAATTTGTTAATGTTGTTATAAAAGGGAAAATTTGACCATCTAATCCCATTGATTTTGGTAGTGATTATAGTAACTAGCACCTCTCTTAAACACCTCCATTGATATACACAATAAAAGACCAAAACTTTCCTCAACCGACCCCACTTTTCCTCTCTTGCCATTGTCCTAGTGTCACCACTTTTCCGTAGCCGACCCCAGATCTCCTCATCCCTTGTCACAAGTCCTTTGAAACTAGAGAAAGCTCCAGCCTCAAGCAGAGAAGTGGGCAAGCAACATTGCGATGAAGAAGGTCACCAAATGAGTTGTAAGCGATGATCACCACCACCCAACTCCTTCCCCAAAGGAGACGACATCGGATTCCAAAATGATAGTAGTGGTCGTCCTCACCACCACTAGCAGTCATTGGCTAGAGTAAAAATGGGATCATTGATGTCTCCAAAGGCCATTCCTTTGGGTCTTGACGAGCATTACCAAACTTCTCCTTCTTCCTAGTATAATGATTCTTTAAAAGGTTTTATTTTGAAAGCAAAACGTTTCAGTTTTACTAAGATAAAAGTATTGATTGTTGGTTTAAAATAGTAGTTTCGACTAGGGTAAAAACTTTGTAAATCATTGGAATATATTTGATGTCAATTTTAATATATCGCAAGTACACATACAAGTACAGATCGATCTCACAGATATTAAAGTAATATAGCAGAGATTAATTGTCAAATATTCAAGAAAAAGTAATGAAGTTAATGGATATGATTCAAGGTTTATTGATTTAAAACACAGACAAGATTTATAATATTAGAGAACTAGGATTTTCGAATTCATTTATGTAAATAAGAGATACATGGTTAAATACACTCTTTATCTCTCTTCTTGATCTAAATAATTGAATTCAATAGCTTTTGTCCTAATAAACATAATCTATATGCAATGTATCATAGAATATCAAGTTGTGACATCTATGATTTTGTGTGCCCATTCAAGTCGTGTATCTAATTGGTGCAATTGACGGGTACATATTGTAGGCATAGTGTAATGTCTATGCCCAATTATCCAAAATAAATGTAAATTGTGCTTTTGTAATCTAGATTATTTGTTATGTAATGTGGATTTGTGTTGTACTTCCTCTGTTACATTGGTAATTATCTCCGATTTCTTTACTGTGCGCTATTTTGTAAATTATTCACAAACACACACACACATATATACACACATGAAGACAAAATACAAGAAAAGTCATGGATGCACAGTGAAAGCTTACATATCTCTCTGGCACATCGACCCTCCACTGAAAAGCTCACCCTATGTCGTCCCCCTTTACCCCCACTCCTACCATGTCTGCAAACGTCGAAGGATTCAGACAGTGGCAGGAGGAAGATGATAAGGATGGAGGAGTACAAGAGGAGGTGGAGTGCTCATCTGGTGGAGGCAAGGGTAGAGAGTGAGAGTGAGGGCCGAAGGGGGAAACCCGAAGAGGAAGAAAGGAAGAGAGAGCAGGATCCAGGGAGGAGAGTGGTCACCGAAGGAGAAGAAGCTTGTCAGAGAGAGGGGAGACCATTGAAGGATAGAGGGATCATCGAAAAACCACTTTGGGTACACATCTCGCCTTTGATTCCCTTCACTGTTTCATGCCCTAATTCTTGATTAGTGATGTGATTTTGGTTTAAATATATGAAAATAAGTAGTGTAGCATAGATTCAAGGATTTAAGATGATTTCATGATTTTTCCATGAATTTTTTGTGGATTCTGAAGGATTTTCGTAGTTTGAGCAATAGTGATTTCAAATGAGTCCTCTGGCTTTCGATTTTCATATCATGCTATGCTCTATGGTTTTTAATAAAATTTGTCCCAAATAAAAGTAGACTTGGCATATTAGGAATGTGGATTTTGTAGGATTTGTGGTTTACAAGAGATGAGTTCGCCCAAGGTCCCATTTCCGACAAACGACTGTTACAGGGCAGATTTCAATATTCTAAAATCGCCTTAAATGGCATACCAAATCGGTTTGATGTGTCGAATCAAAAGATTTCGGCATACCAAACTTAGCCAGTATGCTGAACCAGGCCCTAGACCATTTCCTGCAATATTAAAGTGGATTTTTATATAATTTTAATATAGTATATTGATATGATGTTTTAATGGAAATCCTCGTGTTTTGAGTTGGAATTCTTAGAAGTAATTCTTGTAATGAAAATGATTAGAAAATGATTTTGAAAAGAAGATTGCATGTTTTAAAAAGGATTTCTGAGATTTTTGTGTAGGCCCATTTAGCGATAGGGTGGTGGCCTTAGGGTTGTGACCCCATGTGGTAACGATTACCGTCCGAAAAACGTGGATTATAAGGTTGAGACCCGGGTGGAAGAAACTGGGCTTGAGAAAGATAACCTGGGCGTCCAGACACCAAGAGGCGTTGGAAGAACGCATCTCCATGCAACGAAAAAAGAAATAGATAATGTGAGGCCCGTTGGCCAAGAAGGTGATATGCCCGTAAGGGGACTTTCATCGTCACAGTACAAGAGGTGGGGTTGGTGTCTCACCGAATGCTTGCGGCTAGGTCACCTTTGTCTAAGGTGGCACTATGAGTTTCTAGATTTGAATTGTATCATTGATTTTAAACTAGAATCGAGCTAGATTTCAACTCGTGATTTTAGCTAGATTTTAGCTAAAATGAGATTTGTATTTTAGGACTAGTTCCAGCCAAGACATGATTATGGTTTGTGTTTTGTGCAGGTTTGTTGAGTTTTGGGTTGGAGTCTACTCAAGAATTTGAGATGCATAAACGATACGTCAAAATGAGCATGTGATTTCCAAAGATAAGAAATTTAAGAAAAGCATGATTAGAAAGAGAATCTCTTGAATGATTTATGAAAAGTTTTCCAGATTTCTATTCTAGTTTTTGTGGACCCAGGGAGTGATTTTCCAATAGACTCTCAATGACTTGAAGTCACTCACGCGTTTTATTTTGATGTTTTATTTCAAGTGCTTAGTTGAGGTGCAGTTCAATCCCAGTGCACAAGATTGGAGCCACTAGCCGCACACAAGTTCTAGGTAGATTAGCTAGTCAGATTTATTTTATTTATTTATAAATTTATTAAGTAATAACTAATGCTAGATCCGTAGCGCCTTTGACAGGGCATTATGTATAGTTTTCAAGCACATTTTCCTAGCGTAGTTGGGCTGCAGGTTTTAGTTTGTTGGATGTATGAGTAATGGAAGAGTATGTGTAGAACGCTAATTAGCATGCATTTTATAGAAAATGCGGTGTATGATGTGTTCTACACCTACTAGCAAAATAGGCGGAAGTGTTAAACGCAATAATATCACGTTTTATGAAGAACTGATGAGCACATTATTTTTATATATTTTATATCTCATATTTATGTATTTTGTATATAAATAATGTTACTCAATGTGTTTTGTATAAATTTTGTAGGAACCTAAAAACTTGGAAAGAATTTTAAAAAAAAGGAAAAGAAAAGAATAAAAGTTAAAAAAAAAATTCAATCAAAGATATTTTGAAGCAAAAAAGTAAAGATATTGTTCACAAGAAAATTAGAGTTACATCAAAAATTTAAATGTAATTTTTAACATGAATAAAGGATTTGAATAAGATATCTAAACAACCGAAAAAAAGAAATTTGGAGTTCCAACTCAAAGAGGCACCTTACAAGCACAATGGGCGCCTCATAGGCACTCATTTAACATATTTTTGACGCGATCTTTTTTTGTTTGATTATTCAGTTGTAAATTTCTTTGATTTGAATTTAAATTTGTCATTTAAATCGAATTTGTTTTCGATAGAAGAGAAGGTCTTTATAAGTTTATAAAAGATTAGTTTGTATAACAAAAAAGAGATATACCTCTCTTCCCTTAGTTTGAAGTGGCTAGTTTTGCTTGTTCATCTTCCTTGTTTAGTAGGCTTTAAGTGATTCTTCCCCTTCAAGTTTTGATTGATAAAAATTCTTATTTTATTTTAATCATATTGTCTTTTAATGTTTCTCCAATTTTTTGTATGTTTCTTTCCATTATTATGTTAGACTAAATCACTTTTTACATCCAGGATTCTTGAAATTAGATCTAGGATATATTTATAATATTTAGTCTCGTCTTGTTTTCTATACTTCATGATTATTGTCTTTTTCTTATTATCTACTTTTGCAATTATAATTTCATAGATCATTGTTAATCACATATTCTTATAGTCTATACTTAATAATTGTTGTTTAGAAATGAGAAATATTTCATACATCTTATTATCTTGGTATATTATGTTAACATGCATCTTGATAGATCATTATAGAATTATATTTCTGTATAATTTATTCTCACTATTGGCATGTTAGATTTTGATATTACATAGTAGGTATTTCATCTTCATGTATTATTCTTGTTTAATAATAATCTTTGATAGTTAAAACTTGTTACAAAAGACAAGATAAATTAGATATTTGCATAATCTACTATGATTTAATGGATAGAAACTTTAGATGTGCATTTTACTATTGATATTCTCTTCGTGATTCTTTCTTTGTAATTAACTTTAGATATAATTTATCATCATCTCTCTTAATTTTCTAATTAATTTGCCTTTCACAATCAAAATTTTGAAGATCATGAGTCTCTATCGAATTGACCTGTACTTACATACGTATTATATAATACATCATGTACTTGTGGTATATTAAAATTAGACATCAAGAACACATAAACTAGCATGTTGTACACCTTGAGCTGCTTCCAGAGAATTCTAGCAATGCCAATTGCTTATATAATGCCCAACCAACCTCTCTCTTTTATTTTTTTCTTCCTATTCTTCTTAGATTCGCGAGAGTTGTGTGTTTCAACGGGAGAATTCAAGGGAAAGTGAGAGGATAGGCTTGCATGGTGGTGCATGAGGGAGAGGAAGTGGGTTTCTTTATACATGTCGTAAGTAAACGTTAAGGTGGAGCTCTAATAACCTCCTGCTTCTCTGAGAGTCGAGCTCAATTGGAGAATTTGTCGAGGAGGTGTGCTACAACTTAGAGCGTAAGGTGAGCTTTGACTTGGGTTCTTTGGGTGATTATGCTTTCCTCCTCCTTTTCATGCAGTACTTCCATGGATTCCTGGTGTTGCACGGGCTACTGAGGATCGATGGAGTTCGAAAGAAGTTGGGTAGCGTGTTTTGATGATTGGACAGAGCTCAAGTTCGCTTGAAAGCTTGCAGCATGGTGTTGGGTTCACTTTGTGGTGCAAGGTGCACATCTTGTTGGATTTGAATTTTAGTGGTAGATTATGATTTTTCTAATGTATATTATAGTCCTTAGTCAATTTTGTTCAACTCTAACACCTCTGAATTTTCTGAAGCATTTGATGCAAGTTTATAGTAGATTTTTATTTTTGTCTACTTATGAAGTGTAAGATGCACATGTTGGTGTGTTTTATGTTAAACACCCCAGAGCATGATATACAAGTGCCTCACTTTTAGTGATATTCCAGAGTAAACAGTTGTGAGAGTTCTTCAAATAGGAAGAACTAGGGATGAATGAACTCCTTCATAGAATGGCTCATCTATGGCAGTATAGTGTACTTTAGCGGTTACTTGTGGCCAGTGTCAGTTACTTGAACTTGAGTAACACAACATATGTGTGTGTTGTTAGGGTGTTCTATATGCGATATAAGGTTAGTTATCTAGTACATATATTGAGTTTGTGGGATAAAATCATGCCTTTTGAGTTACTTAAAGATAATTGAGTACTCTATATTGTATTGAGTTTTCAACAGATTTATTATTGAGTTTCTAGGTGCATACTAAGATACATCATGTTTTCTGTACTTTGGTCATTATGACTTCGATATTTGAGAAGGACGATGGACCCATTTTTGATCGTTTTGACTTGACTTGCTTGAGATGTATGTCTTAGAGTTTTGCATTTATGCTCTAGATGATGGGTTTTGGGGTAGGTTGCAGATAGAAGATCTACAATTCGTTTAACGCACGTTACATGTACGTGTTTTTGTCAGATTTGTGGATTATGTAGAGATTTTGAAGGTTTTTAATAGATTTGTAAGACATTAATATTGGGATGCTAGTGTTGTTTAGTATTGTGATTTTCGAACAGAATTTTCTGTGGTTTGGCTTTTGACATCAATATTGTGATGTTAGTGTCAGATTTGTGGTTTTTTAGACATTGAGGTGACACATCATGCTTGTATGTTCCACTGGCACAATTTGATGTAGTTCTTATTGATTTGCTAGATTTGAGTTCTTTCTTAATCTGTTTTCAAGCTTTGTATTCATGGTGGATATATTATGGGTAACCTTTTTAGTTGTCATTCACATGTGTTTTGTTTTAAGTTTTGTAAATGTAGATTAGAAGATTGATTTTTATTAGTGTATATAGAGGACTCACTTAATCGCACATCAAGGGTTTTGCATAGATACTCTTTTCTGATAACTTCATTTATGCCTTAGTTTGAATTTGGATTCTATTGCTATCTGAAAAAAAGATTATGTGAATTATTAGGTTGGTGACAAGGTCGTTACATAAGTAGTAAATAAAAACATACAAATTAAATTAAATCAGATAATATACATTAGATCTAAGAATATGTATATGATCCCAATTATTCTTTTCTAAGTATAAACTAAAAAAATGTAATTAATATTAGTCCATCATAGTTTATCAATATAGCAGAGATTCATGCAATATACATTTAGACTAAATAATCATAACATTAAAACATGAGAAAATAAACAGAGATTAAATCACAGCATCAAAAATTTACATAAACTTCATCTAAATCCTAGATCTAGAATTTAATTACATATAGAAATAATAGAAACTACTGAATTAAAGATAGAAATTGTAATACAAGACATACTTGAAGAGAAAATAATTTTTTATTGATGAAACCCGATATTACAATAGAAAAATCCATTAAAGCTTTACACAAAAGAAAAGGAAAATGCCAACTTTAGAGTGCAACTCAAGGGGGAGAATGAATGAGAGCCTAGATCTCCAAACAATGGCCTTTTTATAAACTTACACAGGCATATCTCATCTCGAAAACAAATCCGATAATAGATTCAAATTTTAATTATGAAATCTGGTACCCCATAGCTCACTACCAGGTGTCTCTGTATACAGTTAGTACCCTAAGTCTTCAGCACTCGAAACAAACGGAATCTCGTACCTCCAAGTCTAGCCAATCCTCGATCCACGAACCTCAGCGTTGACCTCGTGAACGACAATCCAAGAGTCTCATAACTTCATGATCTGATGAACATTTACCTTAACCTCTTGGTCTTTAGTCTCACCCTAGGTAACGTGCTCGACCACCTCAAAGATGTCGTCACACCTCCTGGTCCTAACAGCACGCCCCGTCGGTCTCTCGACCTCAGCAAATAGAAAACTGTGAAAGATCTTTCAAAACCTTTTTTACAAACTATGCAAGTCTTTTCCAAATTCTTTTGGCAATCATTTTCAATCATTTCTAGGATCGTTTCAAAACACCTCTGAAACATTATAGAAAAACTACAAACTCGAGACAATGCCATTAAATCTTTGAAAAAGCCATTTCCCAAATCACCTAGTAGTTTCCTTAGCAAATCATTTAAAACTTTGCAAATCAACACATTTCTTTCGCTTTCAAAATCTCCTTCAAAACCATTTGAATATATTTTTAAGAAATGCTACAAAACACTGTGCTCAAATTGCATGAAACTGAAAACTAGGAATCACATCTCAAAATAAAGCCTTGACAGCTCTTGTGTCAGGCCCACACAACCACACTAAAACTAAAGCAATAGTCTTGAAGTCCTGCTAGGCTTCCAAGACTAGATACTCACGCAAAACTTAACCAAAACTCTATGTTCTAGTGCTAAGGTATAAGACACCTACTGACTTGTGTCCCTCGGGAACACAGCCAGATCAATGTCCAACACAAAACTAGGCAATGCCACTAAATAACTCTTTCAGTGTACCCCAACAAAAAACAGCCAACACTAAGCCTAGAGACTACATTATGATCTCTATTGTCCAAGCTAAACCATTAAGAAAAAGACTTATTACTTCTAAATCATATCGTCTTTTATAACCTCTATGTCTCAAGTGGAATCTTGCTAATTCTTTTTAAATCATTCCTAAAACCATCTTAATGATTATCCTACTTATTCATGTGTTAATTTAATTATCTCTCCGAGATTAATACATATATACACCCATATATATATATATAAACTCTTAAAATACTCAAAATTGGTTCAAGTCCTGGTTCAACATATTGGTTAAATTCAGTATGCCAAAATCCCCTAATTCAGCGTATCAGACAATTTTGGTATACCGTTTCAAGTGATTTCTGCATAATGAAATCTGCCCTGAAACCGTTGTTTACCAGAGTTGGGACATTAAATGGACCCACTTTCGATTAACCAAAAATTTTGTAAAAATTCTCAAACCAAGCATTCTAAGTCTACTTTCACATGGAACAAAAATTATTCAAATTCAATATCCATAACTCTAGATATACATTATTAAAGTTATAAGACTCAAACTGGCATAAGTTAATGGGTCATCAATCTTTCTCTAAGCACTGTTACTTCTACAAGCTACGAAATTTAATGCTAAGAATAGACTAGATAGATGTGCGAGATGGTACGCGAAAACTGTGAAGAAATCCACACAAAATAATGAAATCACAAAATACGACATGACAAAGAAAGTCGTATGAAATGACGAGCTTTCTGGTGAGAAAGGCTCAAAAAATTATACAGACCTCGAGAGAATCAAAATTATACAACCAACTCAAATCGTCAAAATCACAGAAACATTGCGAAAATCAAGACGGAAAAACTACAAAGAAGTCCACACAAAACAGGTAAACTGTGACATGTAAAGAAATTCACATAAAATGACGACATTGTTGGAAAGAATGTTCTCAAAAACCACACCGACATCAAAAACATCAAAAATGCGATAAACCCAAATCATTAGAATCGTGGAAGGCATCACGGAAATCGAGATGGAAAAATTGCAAAGAAATCTGTGTAAAATAGACAAACAACGACATGTGAAGGAAATCACATAAAATGATGGTGTTTTTGGAAAAAATGCTCAGAAAAACCATATCGATACTAAGAAAGTCAAAAATGGGGCCAACCCAAGTCATCTGAATCATAGAAAAGGTCGTGAAAATTAAAAAGGAAAATAACCCATAATGAGGCCAATGTGGGCCTTTCGGTTAGTTAATGTACGCCCTCGGACAATGAAATCCAAATCAAATCGAAAAAATCCGAAAATCTGGAATAAAGGTAGTCAAATCAAATATCAAACGAAGGAATTCGAAGACAAGTATGAGAAAAATCAATGGAAAAACACATGAGATGCAGACTTATTCAAAAAAGATGGATTGATGTGCAAATGCAGCGAAAACTATGTAGAATGCATGAAAATGTACTTAAATAGGTAAAGGATACTAAGGAATGATTTGGACAGAGATTATACATGACTTAGTGCAATAACTAACATACATGGGCAATTTGGTCATTTCAATGGCTAGATGTGATAAATGCATGTATGGGGATGATGTATGGTCTAAGATATGCCAAAATGTATGTAAAATGTCAGGAAAGTGTTGTTTTCAGGAAAACATGTAGATGACAAAGTCATAAAAACAATAAAATGATGTAAACACAATAAGAGACAAGTACAAGGACTAAAACGCAAAATTCACAAAAAATGATGAAAACCAGGATTAAAATACATTTAGAGACTTCTATCCTAGTGTAGACACCTCGATTTTGAGGTGACTCATAGATAAATTTTCCAGATGTTGCTTTGGATGTGGCAAACCTAATCCCATTAGCCAAACAGACCACAAGCTTACAGCAGGCCTGCAGCCCAATTAGAAATTCAGACAGGTAGGGGAGAGCACCAATGTGGAGCACCTGTTTGGAGCACCAAGCAGGAGCACTACAGTGGCATACCTAGCTAGAGCATCAGACAAGCGCACAACTCTGGCGCACCTATCTGGCGCACCAAGCTGGCGCGCAGCCACTTCTCAGGCTGCTGACTGCTGGCTTTCCACCTCCCATGTCTGTAACCTTCACCAGCAAATATGCCATGGAATTTGCACCAGGCTCTTTGTTTACGAGGCTGCCTGCATTTCATGGGGGTTACCCTTGAAAAATCCTATATAAGGACCCCTATAGGCAACCATAAAGAGAGGTTAGAAAACATTGATCCAGCAATCCTGATCTAAGAGAGCATCTTGAACAAGCCATATACTCTTTTCAGCAACCTATTCTCATTTTCTGGAGTATTCCCTTGCATTCCAAAAGCATCTTCAACCCTTCCAAAGCAACAAGGATCATATTATCTTGGGTTCTCTAAGAAGGAACACCTTGGACAAGGTAAGTTCCTCTCTTCTTTTTCATTTTTAAATCATAGTTCTTGCATTGGATAAAGCATGCGTTAGACTTCATATATAATCTGATTTTTACTGTTTACATGAGAGTCCTATGATAAGATTGTTTGTTTCCTATGCAAGATACTCTACATGTAAATCTTTATGATAAAAATCTGCACCTTGTTATTCCCATGAGTTGTTTTCCTTTTCTATTTCTTTACACAAGGAACCATGAATCATGCACGTATATACTAGGAATTATGCAGTAGATATGTTCTTCATGTATCCATCATATGCATATGGTTGCTAAGCTCACTCACTCATTTCTTATACTTTAGAATCTCATGTAAGCATTTCTGCCATGAACCCATGATTTATTCTGCTTTTGAATCAAATAAAAAGAAAGGCTTCTGTTCATTTGCATCTCATCATATTTCAGTTTCCATCATTTGCATAACTGGCTTAATTAAAAAGAAAAATCACCTGTCTCTGAATCTGAACCAGAATTTTGAATCAGACTGTAGTCTGATTTAGATTTTCTGGGAAGCACCATTCTGGAGCACCTATATGGCGCATCAGAGTGGCACACCAAACCAGAGCACCACTCTGACACACCATTCTGGTGCACCAGACTGGTCAGAGAAGCAAAATCACCCTCTTTTGCATCCTCATCTGCATGTTTTCCCGAATGATTTTTGAATCTGATTCTTTCAGTGATGATTCTTTGGTATTTTATGATTATGCATGCATGATTTCAACCACAAATGATGTTGCTTTTCCAATTGTTTTACCCTTTGAACATTCAGTCCATAGTCCAAATCTGGTAAGCTGATTGCCAAATACTCTTATATGGATAATCTTATGCATCAACCCATGATCCAGTGGTATGGCTGAACCTTGTTACTTTTATTCAGCATGAGTAAGATGTGACCTTGTGTGAGGCTATTAACCCTTGAGCACAAGATCCATAAATCTTCTCACACTTGCATTTCTTTCATTTTTAAAGGATATTTTCCGATTTTGCAAAGACTTTACGTTGCATAACATTCTAGAATGCATTTATATATGACTTTGCACTGCGGGATTTCTGTTTTTCCTCAGCACATCTTTCTGGCCCACATAGGAGCACATAGGTGGCGCACCAGACTGGAGCACCAGTCTGGCTTTTCAATAGCACACAGCAGCTTTCGCAAAGTTTTAGCATGATTTCCTGTTTTGATTTACTACTGGATTTTTCTGGTTTTTGATATATCAGGAAGACCCAACTCTGTTTTTACCCATTCCATGCATGGTAGATCATGTTTTGTATATAGTAAAGCAAGGATGAAAAATCGCTCAAAATACTTAGATCCTTGATCTTATTTATGTAATATCTTTGCATCGACACTTGACCCGATATATGAGCGATATTTCTCAACATTAGGACACACCCCTACACTCCCTGCACCCTTATTTTAAACATAAAACACCACTCACTTAGCATGGCATGGCATATCGCCCTCAGGCGTACAATAAAGGCTGAAAAGCCAACATTTCTTAAGTAAACGAGAAACCCATTAAAAGACCGAATTTCAGGTGCACGAGGGTGCCTAATACCTTCCTCGTGCGTAACAGGGATCCTTGTCCATTTCTGTCGTGACTTTGCCGATCCTTACGCATTTGTTCTTTCGCACCAAGCTCGAGGCTGTCGCCGGCATGGTTACACCTAATGTACAGATGATGGATCAAAGGAAAATGTGGCACTGAGATGTGTGAGAATTGTACCTAGATAATTTCCTGAAAACTCAGGGTCTAATGTGCAAAATTCACACATAAAGTGCAAATCTGACTAAAATATGAAATCAGAAATTCATTTATATTACAAACATGGTTTTTTGATGAAAAAACTCTATTCAGGTGATGATTTACAAGCACATGTGATCAATAAATGTGGAACATACCAAAATGTGATTTAAAATACAATTAAAACCATGATTAATGATTAAAAAAAGATTCATAGGCCTAAATGTAAATGTTCATACCCAAAAAACATTATGGAATGAGGTCAAGAGCTAACATGCAAAATTTCAGGACCAAAATGCAATAGAAATCAAGTTTTTTACATGATCAGTGTAATTATGGATGACTTCAGGGTTATGGATGTAAATTTTACAAAGAAAACTCATTTTTAAAAGTTTTGAGGGGTCAGTGCAAAACTTCAGGACTTAATTGCAAAGAAAACATGATGTAATGGTCTAAATGTTAAGAAACAAACATTTTATGGGACTGAAAATGAGATTAAAATTAAATAGGACAAATCAAGTAATATTTACAGAAATAATAAAGGAATAAAACTTATTTAAATCTCCAAGGGTTTAAACACAAAAACACAAGACCTAAATGTAATAAAAAAGGATCTAAGAGTAATAAAAAAGACCTGGATGCAAGAAAGGACCTGGATGTAAAACAAAAAGGACTTGGATGTAGGATCCGATGACCTAAAAAGAAATTCCAGAGACCTAAATGTAATGATAACCAAGACCTACGTGCAATTAACGAAAACTTAAAAAATATCTTTAAATCTGGTTGTTTCGAAGATCATCGGTTGATCGTCGGCGCTCCCACTCCGGCGCGAGCTCCGACGAGCCTCTAACGACGCTGTGACGGTGAGCAGGCGGTGGTGGTAGCTGGAGAAGCTGGAGGGACGAGCGACGCTGCCTTCGGTAGCTTCGGGTAGACTGGGGGGGTACCTGAAATGCTTCCCCCGCTCGATGCTCCGACGGCCGATTCTAGCGATGACGGGGAAGACAACGACGACTCAACAGCAGCGCTGCAGCGACAGAGAACGACATCCAAGGGCTGAGGGAGTTCCGGGAGGCCATTGCGAGCTTTCCAGTGGCTTCGGGGGGCGACGAGGGCTATTGGAAACCTCTTCTCGTTCAACTCATCGGAGAAAGCGGCGATAGACTCCAGCGATCATCGAAGATCGTCGGCGGTGAATCAGTGGATGGTCGCGGTGGTTGGGTGAGGACCGGAAGGGGGTGAGGCACATCTTGGAGGCTGTGTGGAGGTCTGGGGACCTCTAGTCTGCCCCTCCCGCTTGGCTCTCTAGCGACGACTCCAGTCGTCTTCCTTGGAAACGTTGAGCAATGCTCCGTCCGCCTGGGTTGCTGCGAGGCTAACGGAGGACACGGGGAGTAAGAAGGAGTGACGACGAGTGTTCCTACATGCCTATTCCTAAGGGCTACTAGGTGAATCCCCTTCCCCATCTAACTTGTCGGAGATGGGTTCCAATGGGATAATGGGTTGCAGGGAAGAGGGAAAAGGAACGGCTATCTCTCTCGTGACTATCTTAGGCACGCAAGCGGAGATAAGGACGCCCAAATACACATAAACACATCGAAACAGTGAAAAGAAAAAAATTAACTGCAGAGGATGTTTACCTGCATCGCGGTTAGGGGGTTGTCTCCGATGTCGCTCGGTGCTGTTGGACGTGGCTGTGGGATGGAGAATTTAGGTGGAAGGAGAAAAATGTGAATGCGGGTGCTCTAGTTCTGGTTTTTTTTTTTTTTTGGGATAGGACGTCCGATGATGGGTCTCCTTGTTGGTGGTCGTCTCGGTTTGTCCGTTCCTCTGTTCTCCTCCAATCCCCCTCTTTTAGTCAGTTTTTTGGGCTCTAAAAAAAAGTGGAAGACGAGATGTTGCAGTGATCGTGGCCTTTACGTGGGGAAGAAGAGTGGGTGAGAGTGGATGCGAGGAAGAAGAAGGATCTGTTGCCTTATTTTTTTTCCTAAGTTCTTAATCGGGTTTGGTTTGGGCTAGGCTTGCGAGTAGGCTTTGTTTTTTCTTTTCTTTTCTGGTTTTTGTTGTTTTAGGTTTTAGGGTTTTGGTTTTGTTTTAGGTTTTGATTTTGATTTTTTATTTTAGGTTTTTAATTAGGTTTATGATTTTGATTTTGTGATTTTAATTTAGGTTTTAGATTAAGTTGTTTAGGATTATTGTTTTTTCTTTTAGGGTTTTTGTGTTTTAGGGTTTAGAAATTTTAAAGTTTTATTTAACTTTGGTTTTTTGTGGCTTTAATTAAATTCTTTTGATTTTGTGATTTAAGGTTTAATTAGTTGGCTTCAAATTTGGATTTTAATTATTTTAAGGGTTTTTTAGGGTTTTGGATTTTAATTAAAGTTTTGAGTTTAAATTAGGGTTTTTGGGTTTTAATTAAGGGTTTTCTAGTTTAACTAGGGTTTTTATGTTTTGACTAGAATTTTGAGTTTAATTTAGGGGTTTTAGATTTTTATCAGGGTTTTTTAGTTTAATTATTTTTTTTGGATTTTAATTAAAGTTTTGAGTTTAAATTAGGGTTTTTAGCTTAATTAAGTGACTTTAGGATTTTTTAGGGTTTTGGTTTTTGGTTTTTTCCTTGAATTTAAATGGATTAAAGTGGTTTAAATGGATTTTATTTGATTTTGACTTTAATTAGGGTTTTCACTTGATTAATTTGGATTTTAAGTGGATTTAAGTGGATTTTGTTCAATTTTGGTTTTAATTAGGACTTTTACTTAATTAATTTGAATTTTAAGTGGATTTTATTTGATTTTGACTTTAATTGGGGTTTTCACTTGATTAATTAGGGTTTGAAATGTTTTAAATGAGTTTTATATGGTTTTGAGTCTTAATTATTGATTTTTGCTTTGATTAGGTTAGAGTGGGTTTGTGTGGGCTTAAGTGGGCTTGAGAGCTTAGGATTTTAGTGGAGTTAGGGTTTAGGTGTAGTGGTTGCAACCAGAGTATCTTTCTAGAGGAGCCTGCTACCAAGTGATTGCAAAATCGGGATATCTACAGTATGTGTATACATACATAGATATATAAATATAAATACACATACACACACGCATACATACATACATACATATATATATAGAGAGAGAGAGAGAGAGGGAGAGAGAGAGAGAAAGAGAGAGAGAGGTTCGTCCTAACATTAGTTATATAAGGCCATAAATCACAATCATACATACATACATACATATATGTGTGTGTGTGTGTGTGTAGAGAGAGAAAGAGAGGGAGAGGGGTTCGTCCTAACATTAGTTATATAAGGCCATAAATCACAATCGTCCATATACATCAAATTAGATTTAAATAAATAAGAATTTCGTTTATTTAGCTATTACTTATAGAAACCACTTCTAATTTTTCTTTCCTTTAAAACCCCCACTCTCGCCCTAAAAAAGTAGTTGTATTCGCCCAACATACCAATGCACTATCATCATCGTAGACCAGCGCCACCATCGTCCAGCAGACAATGCCATTGCCACCCAGACCAGCATCGTTGTCATCCTCCTGACCTCATGCCCATTGTCGTCCTCCCCCTCCTGTCGTGCAATCACCTCCTCCCTCCTATGTCGTTGCACCCTTATCGTCGTGCAGTCCAACAATGTTGTTGCACACCTGTCGCTATACAACCCCCTCCCCCCTCAACACACTCTAGCGTAAGTCCATAACCTACCACAACTCCCACTGCCAAACACCTTGGTCATGCCCAAATAGAAACTCTTGCAAGCACCAAAGGTCCGCGTCGCCACCTTTATCTTTGCTAGCTGTCCATTGCCTGCACTTCTTTCAAATTTCGTTTATGATCATAAAATTTTAAATTTTGTTCATAATATTATAGACCAAATATTTTTATTTTGGTATGATTGAATTCAATTGTCATTGTTTTTCTTTGATGGTTGAGACTAAGCGAAAGGTTGGTGAAGACAAATTGGAACCTAAAACTTCAAAACGTCATGACCACTTTACTTCACGGCCACCACCATTGGGAATCCAATGATCTGAAACTTTTATTTTGAATGAAGTTGTGGTTTTACTAGTATTAAAGTTGTGTTGTATACTTACATTTTACTGAAACTAAATTAATAATAAAAATCATATTTTGTGTCATTTTCCTAATGTGAATGATTTTAAGAGCTTATTTGTACCTTGAAAACGAAAGAAAATGGAAAATATTAGTCAAAGAGAAACCAAAGGAAACAGAAATTAATGAAATTTATTTTTCATTTTTTTTTTAGATTTTTCTGATGCCTAGGGAAATGAAAATTTTATTAGCTTTTATACTCCGGAAACGAATAGAAACCGTTTCTTTTTCCAACGGAGGCACAAACACTACATAAAAAAGTGGTTAATGGGGAACTAATTTCCTTTCTTTTGGTTTCCTTTGGATTCGGATGGCACAAATCCCTTCCAAGTGTACACCTATAAAACCTTATGAAAATCAATTTTCAAATCCAAGAAATAATTAATTGCAAGTATGAGCACACTTAAATTCAAATTCTTGATGCAAGCAAAGTTACAAGAAATTTCAAATGTGAATACACTTAAATTCAAATTTAAGGTGCAAATAGCTATATGATACTAAACCTTATACAAATAGTGATACTAAAATTGTTTACAAAATAGTAAATCAATTTTTGTACTATTTTCATAATGTGAATTAATTCCAAATAAACATACTTAAAAAAAGTAAAAAAACATGAACAAGGAAAAAAAACCCAAGTTTACAAAAGGGTTTTTTTTAACAAATCCATATATATAAACAATTTTCAACAAAATTGAAAAATTAAATTTCCAAGTACCTAACCTTCTTCATGTTCTCTTTGTCATATGCAAAAGGTACAAAAGGAGAGGAAAAACTAGCATTCATAGATCATGTTTCACACAAGGAAAATAGACGTGAATAAATTTCCTAATATTAATAGATTCTTAAATGTTATAACATCCAACAAAAAATGAAATAGTGGGAAATAAGGAGAAATTGAATAATAAGTGAAGAGAGAGAGAGAATTAGGATCACATTTGAGAAAAAATCCACATGAGAAGGAATTGTAACTACAGAGAGAGAGAGAGAGAGAGAGAGAGAGAGAGAGAGAGAGAGAGAGAGAGAGAGAGAGAGAGAGAGAGAGAGAGAGAGAGAGAGAGAG
>JAMKQA010037051.1:0-20344 GCA_024699735.1 Posidonia australis | reverse complement strand
GGGGGTTTTTTTTTTTATTCTAATGGATTTGAGAAGGAATGAAATTTCCATGTTTAATAGAAATTTGATTCTCAAGGAAATTGCATTCCTATGATTATTTTATTATTATTTTTTATACCAAACATTGGAACAAACTTTTTTCATTTCATTCCGATGCATTTCGGTTTCCATTTCAGTATACCAAATGCTACCTTATTTGTTTCTCACGTTTCATTTGACTGTTTGGAGGGACTTGGAGAGAAATTTCAGCCCATAGAATTTATCTCAATGGAGAGATTTTGAGAGAATTAAAATCACGTGAGTTTTTGTTTAATGTTATCCAAAAAGGGGATTGCGGCATCCTTTGCGATTTGAAGGGTTTTATGTAAGGAGATGATGTTCCACGATTCCATGGCCGTCAGGTGCGGCGAAGGAGGGAGGGGGGTTGTGGGGAAGCTAGTTGGGGGTTTTTTTTTTTATTCTAATGGATTTGAGAAGGAATGAAATTTCCATGTTTAATAGAAATTTGATTCTCAAGGAAATTGCATTCCTATGATTATTTTATTATTATTTTTTATACCAAACATTGGAACAAACTTTTTTCATTTCATTCCGATGCATTTCGGTTTCCATTTCAGTATACCAAATGCTACCTTATTTGTTTCTCACGTTTCATTTGACTGTTTGGAGGGACTTGGAGAGAAATTTCAGCCCATAGAATTTATCTCAATGGAGAGATTTTGAGAGAATTAAAATCACGTGAGTTTTTGTTTAATGTTATCCAAAAAGGGGAATCATCTTCTCCAAATCTTTTCCCTCTGATTATCTGCTAATTCATATCCAAAGAGACCAGAAAGAAGATATAATAGAAAGAACGAAGATTGATGGAAGAACACCATTTACTACAAAAATGTGGCAATATATTTGAAATCATTTTGGGTTTTCTTTACTAGATATAACCCATAGCTAATCTGCTTGTTCCATTATAATAATTTTGATTGAGCACTTTGGACAGGAAAGCATACGAGGGACAATCTCCTCCCTCTGTTAGTACCACAATAAAATGTAGTAGCATGTTGATCATCCATTATAGCTCATGAGTAGTGGCAACGTTTTCAAGGGAGAAAATTGAAATTATGGAATGTTGCTTGAAAGTTTAAAGTGATGAAACATTTGAAAGAAAATAGAATCTTGCTTACCCTCAAAAAGATGTACTACCCCTCTTTGAAATTGGTGGCCATGGTGGTGGATACAAGGAAAGGAGAAATTGAAGTCTTTGAAGAATAATATGATTTTGTTTACCCCTCTTGCATTTATATATTTAGTTGAACTAGATGGTTTGACTGTTTGGTTTAACTACCCAGTTGAATTGGGTTGATTGAGTTTGACCCAGTTTATAGTGGCTTAGCCGCAAGTGTAAGGGTTCTTCTGAGATGTGTAGAACTATGTTGAAAAGTTGTCATCCCATTGTTTTGAAATGTAAGTAGGAGAACTACATCAACTTATATACGGAATAGCAACACTGAAAGCACATTTTTTAAGACTTCATTAATACCAACCCTAAATGAATTATTGAAGTTCCCTAAATTCAATGCTCTGACCAATTTCTAGGAAACCATGCATGACACAAAGAGTGAGACAAATAACAATTACATCTTAAATGCATTCTACTCTTTGGTTCATGAGCTAGTATTTTTTTTCTTTTTGTTGTATTGACTATTGAAGACCATCTACATCCCTGCTATTGTTTTTATCAAACATCCTTCAGCTCCATGCATCTGATGATTCTAAAACCTCCATTACCTATAGATAGATATTTATGTATAAATTGTTTGCCACCTTGCGCTTATGATCTGCTTGCTTATCCTGCTTCTGTATCTTTTTTTTACTTCTGTTGATCCTCTTAATTCTTATTAAGAATTGTTTTCCCCAACAAATAGTCAAAAGCTTGTCATGAGCGCATGGCACCAATATACTTTCTAGAGTTTGTTTTAGTTTCTCCCTCATAAATCTAAAACTATACACTAATGTAATATTTTAGAAGCATATGCAGGTCATTCTATTTTATCTTATGATAATGACCATTTTCTTCTTCAAACCAGCTACTTCAGGAAGCATTGTCCCCTTTACTTCAAGAAAACAGTTTTTAAAAACTTGGCTTCACCATATACATGTTCCCAAACAGTTTTAAGTATCATTGAATGTGGTTTTCATTTTTACAAAGGCTATTATTTTCCTAAAAAACAAATGATTATGGAATGTAGGAATCTGTTTTGAAAAATCAAATGCCATATTCACCGTTGTCTTTCCCACACTACAAAATTTTAAATAATTAATTTAATTTTAATGCCTTTCACTTTCCAAATCTCTTGAAAGGAATTATATTTCCACTGCAACTCTTCTAGTTACAATTTCAGCCTTGTGCTTTCAATGCAATTTAGAAAGCAAATGAAAATTCAGAACTTACTTCAAATGTGGCTGTGGTTGAAGCGTAAGTGCCATATTTTATCGTTCTCTTACAAAATCATCCTACTGTTTCAGGTACTGAAGAAAGAATACCCAAAAGGTGTTGATATCATCTATGAATCTGTTGGCGGTAACATGTTTGACGTATGTTTGAATGCACTGGCAACCTACGGGCGCCTCATTGTTATTGGGATGATCTCTCAGGTTATTAATAGTTTTACTCTTTATTTTTTGTTTGTTGATTTTGAATAATTGTTTCATAGCATTGAAATTGCAAATCAAATTTTGTAACCTGATTCAAGTTTATCTATTGAACATTTCAGCAGAATGCTGCAAAGGCTCATTTTGTGAGTGGACTCAGGATAATAAGCCTAGAATTTCAGTTTAATCTTCACATTAGCATCAAATATAATCATTATTTGTGGGGTTATCTCTTCCTTTTATGGCCTGCTTCATGGAGTGTATGTCTTGTGTATTCACACACGAGGCAATATGTTCTATATGTTAGTTATTCTGTTACAGTAAGAAGACTTGGAGAAGGAAAATTAAAGAGTCTAGGGCTACATAAACTCAACAATCTGTTATTGATTATAGAGAATTAATTTATGGGGGATTTTATCTAGGTTAGTTTAGTTATTTATATTTATCTAGTTATTCTACGATTAGATTTCTAATTCCGTTAATCATAAATCTAAATTATATTTGGTTATGCCTATACAAAGGCTTTGTAACATTGGATTATTTAGTTTTGTTGATCACTGAAATTTATTCTCTTGTTAGAGTTTATCTTGCGATTAGATTGAAGTTTTAGTTTGCAGTTCATCTTGAGAATACAGATTGTAGTTCAATTTTTTTTGGAGGTGGGATTGCAGTTCAATACTTTTGGAGATTAGATTGTAGTTCATCTCCATTATCTAGGGGCTGGATTGCAGTTTGATTCCATTCTTGTCCAACATCAAGCATTCTTAATGGAGAACTTCTCATCTATTCATGCCCAAGGCAATGTGTTCTTATCTTCTTTTACTCCAATATGTATAGCTATATTTTACAGGTAGAAGGCTAAGAGAAGTAAAATAAAGCCAACTATATATATAATTGATAATTAAGGATCAGCTCTAATTTGTGGATTTAAAGTATATGGATCCTTATATGGATCTTTGTCTCATTCATTCATAAGGTTTCTTATCGGTCAAGTATGTGATCTCCTATATATAGGAGATTGTATTTTCTTTGTTATTAAGCAATATGATTCTCTTTTCCTCTATCATGGTATCGAGAACATAGATTAGAAATCCTAACCCTAGCTATTGACCATCCCAACTTCATTGTCGTAGGAAATATCTTTGGAAATACTGTAGCAGTTGTCGGAAATATTATAGCAGTCACTGGAAACACTATAACAATCACTGGAAGTCTATGGCTATTGTTGTTGAAGGGTCCAAACACTATTGGAGTCTCTTCCTCTTCTCCCATGGTATAGGCATCCCACCTATGCTATGAGAAGTCAACTACTACATGCCTAACTATCTACTACTATTGTTTCTGTCTGTCTTCCTACTACCTACTTTGTGATTGTGTTATCCTCCACAAATCAGTGTATAATATGGCCAGATCTGCTGCTATCAGCCTGTTTGCAAGCCTGTTCTGCTACTATTAGCACTTGATCCTCCACTTTCCGCCGTTATCATATTATTTCCACATGTCGGAAGCTATTCCTTATGCACAAGTAGGTAGGAAAGAAGGGTCTGGACGTTGTTCTTGTTGGCTCATGCTTTTTGGCTCCTACACAGCCACCTCCTTTAGGCTTCACATAAGAGGAGGAAGAAGATAGAATTAGAGTTTCATGAACTATTTACGGAAAAGTTTTCTGAAATTGCAAACTTTAACTATTGTTACTTAAGGGTTGCCAATCCCTTCCTATGGGATTGGTTAATTTCATCTTTTAGATGATTACCTGTTGATTACTATTCTTGTGCGTGATATGTATTGCCTTATGGTTGAGTCTTACCACGATTACTGCTTATTGTTGTTGTCTGATTGCCGATTGCTACTGTTATCTTTATTGTTTCTAAATTATATATTCTTTTGTCGTAATTATGTATGCAACGTCTCTAAATTTCCACAATAATTTAAATAAATTAAATTACAAGGAATTAAAAGTTAAACAGTAATATCTAACAATCAAGAATCTGTGTGTACAGCTATGAAACTCCAGACTATGTGTACTAAATGCCAAAACACATTTGTCAGCACTTGTAACCCAAAAATCACGAGAAAATAGCATAATTGGTCACTCAACATGCATCCCATAAAATGACAAAAAACAAATCCATAATTATTTTTCTTTAAAATCATTTTACAAACCTTTATTAAAACCATGGCTCAGGCAGAAAACCAAAACCAACAAGTCCTATCTGGCCCAAACCATAAGATCTTTAATGGTCAAAATCACAAGCAAGGTCGTCAACAACTAAAACCACAAGTAAGACTCTTAATGGCCAAAATCACACATAATAAGTCTAGAAGTCCAGCATCAAGCAAACAACTTTGGCCACAAGCAGTCACTAAGGTACACTACACTGCCATGGTGACACTACCTTGTGCAAGAGCGACACAGTCTTGCGATTCTCCTACCTGGAGAATCTTCATAAAGTCAACCCCTCCTGGGAAAGTTGTCCTGTCTATCAAGATGCTACCAGAAACAGGGTACGTATTCCACCTATAGTAGCCACTACAAGGTATGCCTCCTCACGACATTCTCCATATGGTACTTAAGAGGGAGTCACATACCTCCACACTTGACGACACTTGAGTCTCAATGTTTTCGACGACAACAAGAATATCATACCTTCCCTTCATGCTACAAACACCTCAATCCTAGTTTTGGTACGACAGTTAAGGAGTGTCCTACCTTCAGAATCCGACAAACCTCAGTCTCAGATATCTTGACTCCTTGATCTCAATCAGGGAGACACGTCCGATCATCCGAGAATGTCGTCACATTTCCTAATTCTAACGACACGGTTGCATGGTGTCTTGGCCTACATACAGAAATCAGGAAAATCATTTTTAAAATGGGCCAACACCTCTTTTTAAAAACCAGTTTCAAAATCATTTTATATTTTTGGGAAAATACTTCTAAAATCTCTATAAAATTGACACATCAGGTGTCCTGTAAGATCACCACTGATGGCCGACAATTCCATCTCAATGGATAAAACAAACCAATCCGAAAATCCTTAGAAAACATTTTTATAGAACCAACTAGGGTCTGATTCGACATACCGAATTGGACCGATCGACCAAACTGGACTTAGGATACCAAAACAGTCGACCGAAAATTTCATGATTCGACAAACCAAAAAGAATCTATCGACCAAAAATCTCTGATTCGACAAATCGAAAAGAATCGGTCAACTGAATCAGTGTCAGGAGAACCAAAACTGACAGAAAAACGACATATCAAAATGATTTGGTATGTCGTTTTCTGCGAAACCAGAAAACGACACATAGCTACATGTCTAACTCTTCTCCCAACTGGAAGTGAGAGATGGACTTGTCAAACGACTACAATAAAATCCACATAAAACATATGTTGTACATCCTCGAGTTTACTCTAAATCTATACAAACACCTCTTTTTAAAAATCAGTTTCAAAATCATTTTATATTTTTGGGAAAATACTTCTAAAATCTCTATAAAATTGACACATCAGGTATCTTGTAAGACCACCACTGATGGCCGACAATTCCATCTCAATGGATAAAACAAACCAATTCGAAAATCTTTGGAAAACATTTTTATAGAACCAACTAGGGTCTGATTCGACATACCGAATTGGACCGATCGACCAAACTGGACTTAGGATACCAAAACAGTCGACCAAGAATTTCATGATTCGACAAACCAAAAAGAATCTATCGACCAAAAATCTATGATTCGACAAATCGAAAAGAATCGGTCAACTGAATCAGTGTCAGGAGAACCAAAACTGACAGAAAAACGACATATCAAAATGATTTGGTATGTCGTTTTCTGCGAAACCAGAAAACGACACATAGCTACATGTCTAACTCTTCTCCCAACTGGAAATGAGAGATGGACTTGCCAAACGACTACAATAAAATCCACATAAAACATATGTTGTACATCCTCGAGTTTACTCTAAATCTATACAAACAAAACTAAAATCCACTAAGCGTAGTTCACACAATAAAATCACAAAGTAGTAGGGGTTGAAAATGACCCAAAATTCAACCACACACATTAATGACCATAAATGTCTCATAAATTCGTCAAAAATAACATAAAAATCAGGAATCATAAATTTAACCTGGATTCCATGCATTTCTATAACAAAGTTGAGGTGCGTACCTTAAAATGACCTCTGGTGACTCATATCCGATCTCTAGCCAACCACGGCACCACTAGCAAGCTCAACCTCCACAAGAGCTTCCTTGGCCTCTGAAACACCTCCTCGGAGCTCCATGCACCGTTGCACATCGTTGTACGTCGTCGCCGTCCTCTGTCTTTCTCGGACACCACTAGCAGGGGAGGGAGAGAATGAGTGGGAAACGGGAGGGGAAGGTGGGTGGGAGGGAGGAAGAGTGAGTGGGTGGGGGAGAGAGGGAGAGAGTTTGGGGGGGGAGGTGGAGGAGGGGAGATGGTGTCGACAGCCTGGGGAGAAAGGGAGGAGAGGTGTTGGTATACACAAGAAGGAAAATAAAGAAAGGAGGAGGAAATGGCGGGGGAATTCATGTGTTGCCTGCACCTTAAAACCCACGTAGAAGAGGTAGGTGGCCGCGTGCATGTCACCAGTCAACCACGCTCCATTTGCCCACCTCATCGAACGCAGCATTCGGTTACACCAACTGGTCCACACATATGGGCCCACACGCGACCCACATACGGACCCACAAGTAAAGGGACGAACTGGACTACAAGCACAGGATTCACGCGAATAGCAGTCGGTTCACGAGGTTCAAACCTAAAAACCACAAAATTACACAAATGAGACTCGAAACAGTAACAACCGTCTAAAATAAATTTATTAAATGTATATAATTATAAAAATGAATTTATAGATATTACAATGTAAGAATTAATAGCAAGCTATGCATGTTAGATGTTCTAACTTGAGGGAGAGTGTTAGACTAAATAGATCCTTATATGAATCTTTGTGTCATTTATTCGTGAGGTTTCTTGAAAGTTAAATATCTATTTTCCTATATATAGAAGATTGTACATTCTTTGTTATTAAGCAATATGATTCTCTTTCTTCCAAATAGTTGCATTTATGATTCTTATTTATTGGCATTCTTGATTACCAACTTACTTCCATGAATACCATATCATTTTGTGGTGACATCTCTGTTATGTTGTAGTATCAAGGAGAGCATGGATGGAAGCCAATGAGTTACATTGGACTATGTGAAAAGATTCTTGCGAAAAGCCAAACTGTGGTAGGGTGTAAAGTTTTAGTTACAATTGAGGTCTACAATTGAAAATGAAATTTACTCGCAATTATACGTCATCTTGACTAAGTTATTAGGGGTAGGTTGTCAAGTTCCTCCCACTTACAATGTAAATTTTAATTTTCCCTTGAAAAGGCCCTACCAGTGCTTCATAGAATATCTAGTGAACTTTATATGTAGGATCTTATGATAAACTATAGATACATCCATGATATTATCATGTGCATGATATGTTGTGCTCAAACTAATCATACCAGTACACAACCTATATATAATGTATAGGTGCAACCAATGATATTAGTTTCTGTTGCATATCTTATACGGTTTGGAACATGACTTAACATGCTGAAAGACTATTTCTTCATATCCCAAAATGATATACATATCCAGCAGAATATATAGGAATAATTTCTTGCAGCTGCATTGGAGTATTATAGCACGAGTGAGATGATGGATCGTATATTCTGTCTAAATGAAATTCATTGTTGGGCTTCTTCTAGCAAATCTTCACTTCAAATTACTTTCTTTAGGCTGGCTTTTTCTTGCTCCAATATCCCCATCTCTGGCAGCAACACATGGATAAGCTCACTGATCTCTTCTCAGCAGGAAAACTTCAGGTATCTCTCTCTCTCTCTCTCACGCACACACACACACACAAACACACATGCGTACATGCAGATGGGTGCTTCGAAAGCTTCATTTCATTAAATCGCTAACTCAAACATGATGTGGCACATTTTTTAATCATGGGAAATAAAATACCCTTATAAACGTGTGAAGCTAAAGAGGCTTGAAGCTAGCATTTGGAAAGTAATTTTTTTATTTGTTCTGTAATGATTTTAATGGTTGTCTGTGTTATTGTTTATTTTCTTGTCTCTTTATAAAGATATAATTAAATTGAACTGAAAAGAAAATAAGTTTACCATCTCGGCTCTTTCTGAGGATTATGAATCAGGATTGGATTTGATTTTCTATATTATTGATAGACAAAGAAGGTTAGATACAAAATCAAATTCTCAGTTATAATGAAAACCCCCAAATTGAGATCTCCAAAATATTAACAGCTGAATACACTCGTTGAGCAAGACAAAATTAGCACCAGGCATGTCAAAGGGTAATTGTCAAGGTCATGCTGGAAAAAGGGGATGAAAACGGATCAATGTGAAGCAGATCTGGGTGTTTATCGATATGATCCATTTTCGAAGTAGGGGCGTATATCCTTAAAAAACAGATATGGACACAGTACAAATATTTGAAGTAATGAATACAGATATGGTAAGAAAATAACATATCCGTGTCTGCTGAGAGAATTGGAAATCCAATGCCTATTCATGGATACTAAAAAGTTCTGCTAGGCATATACGAATTAGGAATTGTCAAGCATCAACATATATAATACGCTTGATGAAGTTGAGCATTTCTTTTAGGGAATCTAGCATCATAAAGTATAATCAAACAAATAAAATATTTGGCTTTTTCAACTGCACAAGTTAAAATGTACAACAAAATATTTAAATATTCAAAATAGACACACTAAAATCTCTTTAAAAGTGAGTATGCAGTTATTCAATGGTAATTGATATCTTTTGTTCCAAAAACAAGTAATAAAAGTAAATTGATTGAAATTGCTTGTGAAGATGATGTATATGTTGATTCTGTATGTGATACTTTCAAATTTGTGAAAGAAATATGGGTTATCAGATGCTTTAGTAACTATATAAGAGGTTGATACCATACATTCACGTAATAAATGTACATTTGTCATAGGTTGCTTTGGATCCCCGGAAGTTTGTGGGCCTTGGTTCAGTAGCAGATGCAGTAGAGTACCTCCATTCTGGTAAAAGCGTTGGGAAGGTATACTCTTAAAAGGAATCTCATATTTAAATTGTTATCCTCAATTCCTCGTAGCATCACTCACCATCCGTGCTTATATTTTATTACAAATGTTTCAGGTGGTTGTTTGCGTTGATCCAGCATTCAGTCATCTATCACCTAAGCTATAAGTGATGCGCAGCACAGATCTCAGTCGAAACTGTCTTGTTGTATATGATTTATTTGCGTTTGGGATTTCATATCATAGCAGAGGAAGATTATTCTGGCTATGGTGGAGATAATCATCATAGTTAAAGATTGACAGAATGCCACTTCAGGAAAAGGTCTACAGAATACACACCTCCAGAGAAAGCACTGAATTGTATAGACCCTAATATATTATTAAACCATCTCGCAAATTGTTTCAGTAGCATGTTTTGTTACAGCTACGTTGGCTGAAGTATGAAGATTAGCGTATGGGCAAAGCCTTCTTGCTGCTTACACAATAAAGTTGTGAATTCAGAGTATCTCATCATTTGCCATTTCTCGTAGCGTTTCATTTTTCCAAGAATAAACAAAACCATAACCCTTCTTGCATGCCACATTTAATTAAGATGTGACATTGAATAATTTTAAAATTTAAAATATTGAAGTTTCACGAAGGACCTTATCTACTATTCTGTGAGGTGGTGTGAGGTGGCATCGACCAAATTGGAGGACTCTATTTTGCATGAAAAAAACCAGTTGGAGTAGAAGGATTATATTTTCACGTTCTCCAAGTTGTAGACCCTTATATCTTCCAATGTATGTCTAACAAAAATGCCTCTCAAAAAAGTTGTCTCTGAAGTATTTTGAGCTCTCAGATTTAGCTCAGGGAAGTTATAAGCCAAAACAGCCGTTGAGTAGACACTTCCCTCTGTCTCCGAAGTTTTCAACTTTCTTCCACTTCTTTTTCTAGGGATCAATATATGAAGGTGTCGTTTTTTGTGTTGGTGTTTATTGGAAAAATTTTTGTAGGCAACTTAAGTTATTTTATTTTCAATCGTTGGATTTAGTCAATAGTTGAGATTAATTTTTTTTAAAATAATGTATTGAAGAAAATTAAATAGCTGCTGATAGGTTTCCCTTCCTTTCGTTCCCCTCTTTCGTTCTCCTCTTTCGTTCCGTTCTCCTTTTCTTTCACGAGTGTGGAAGAAGAGGAGAAAGAAAAGAAGTTGAGTTCGACGACGACAGAAGAAGAGGAGCGTAAGGAGACGAGCTTCGAGACGACGTTTTCTCAATCTCAACAGGTGGACTTGGTAAAGTGGTGGAAGTCTAGAAAAGATCGACTAGGACAGCAACGCGAGGAGGAAGAAAAGAACCTTCGTCTGTGATGGATAGGTTGTCTGATTTCAGTTAGATTTTGCATGTCGAATGATGTTGTTGTTAATCATGTCTGATGGGTAGGGTTTCTATTAATCCTCATGATGTTGTTGTGTGGATTGGTTTTCAGTTAGATTTCATATGGTCATATCGAATTGATTTTGTAACTTTACTTGATTTTGCATTTCAAAACATGTAACCCTAACTCAATTATTAGGGTTTAGGGTTCAGAGCATGTAACAAAATCCTTTAGGGTTCAAAGCATGTAACCCTCACTTGTTGTTAATAAAATTTTTTTATTTGTTCTTACAAAATCTTGCTTTTAAGTAACATTTAAATCCTTTATTAATTATTATCAATAAGACTACTTGGTAGGAGTAGGGAAGATCAAAACAAGAATAATCACAGGAATAAAAGTCAATCACCATGTAATATTACAAGAGCTGATAAATAATATTTACATATTCACAAGAATAAAAGTCAAGTTTCAGAGTAGATGGTTTCACAAGAATAAAATTATGTTTATATCCTATTAAATCAACTATTATGATTCATGTTGCTCACACTAGATGGACATGGTTCTAAATCTTAACAGTCATTTTTTGCAAATTAAGGGAATGGATTGCAATTTTCTATATGATTGCAATTTTCTATATGATTGCAATTTTCAATTTGTTTGCAGGTAATACTTCAAAAAGAAATGTAGTAGAAGAGGATTCTATTTGTTATCAATGTGGTTTGATTGCTACTATGAAGACATCGTGGACTACTATTAATCTTGGTCGACGATTTTCACATGTCGAAATTATTCTCCTAATGCAAGTCATAGTTCGTGTCATTGTAATTTTTTTAAATGGCTTGATAAGGAGATGAGTAATCGAAGCAAGAAAGTTATTTTACAAGTGATGAATGACAAGTGTTAAGCAGAAGTCCAACTTCAAGAATTACAAGGTCGCCTTCGAGAAGTTGAGGCTCATAATGTTAAATTACTTAAAATAATTGATATTTATGAAGAAGAAATCAAAATTTGTATGGAATTTATGGACCGTTTTTGCTAGTGGTACTTGAGAAATGTATGTTAAAATTTCTATAGTAATTTGTATTTTAGATACTTGTAATGAAATCAGGTTTGAATGATATTGATGGATATTCTATAGCAAGTTTATGATTGATTGATATTTTGTAGTAGGCTTATATATGACTTCTAATGAATATTGATGGATATATCAATCTTTGATTGATGGGTATTCGTTTTTGTTCTAAGATTTCTTTTAGCATTTCTTTGATTGACTATATTTTGATGTACTTGATTTCCCTTGCTTTTTCCAACTTGGTAAAAATCCAGCGTCTCGCATTTTCCACAAGAAATTTATAAGTCCAGCAAAACTTGATTGTTTACATAATGAAGAGAGTATTAGTTGTGGAATTCTCATCAAAACACTTTGGATTAAAAAAAAAGGCCATCCTTGGTCTTGCACAAAATTAAAAGGAGTGAATTAAGAGAGTACGAAGTTTTGAGACACATGATCAATATTGTTTCTGAAGTTTTGCATGAAAAGATTTAGTTAACAAGGACACATGATCAATTCCGTGAACTTGTTCAAGACATGTTTTGAGATAAATAATAATTGCATTCAACCTCTTCCATATTTTCTTTGTGAATTTCAATTGGGGCAACATGTATATAAACCTGATACCGCTGCACCTTCATGACGCACCTTTATTTACATAGCTGGCTGTTTCAGGGCCTTGTTTCATGGGATTCTAATATTTACCATGTTTTTCAGGTTCATGTCTTCTTATTTTTGGAAGGAAAATGCTTGCATTTTATTAATACAATCTATTTAACTATTTAGAAGATTCCTGATGATACTAAACAATCCAATGTAGATTTGCTTCTGCAGATTTTCTTAAGAAGCTCGCCATGCATAACCAACCACATAAACACTTGATTCGCAGAGGCCTGTCCAATCCACTACTCTGTTGTTTCTTCTGAGATATAACTAATCCTACTTATCAAGTGTTTTTCTTTTGTTGAGAATATAACTAAGATAGAATATAACTGAGTTCAAGACGTGCTTTGAGATTATATCTGATCATGTACCAATAGATTTAAGTACAAGAAATAGTAGGCTATCACAGCAACCACGCAACAAGTAGGTTAATACAAAAAATAGTATTACACAACAACCACTTCCTACAAACTGCAAATCAAGTAGGTTAATACACACAGCAACCACACAACAACCATTTACTTTTACTACAACTGGTGTAATACATCTTAAACACATGTAACTGAAAGTACTCATAAACACAGTAACCATTTCTTTGAATGATAAAGCATAAGGTGTAACTCAACAGGTGCAGTCCCAAATTCACCATATTTCTCATCATATCTTTCTACAAGCTACGAATATACCGAGATAATACAGGGTGAAAAACTAAAGCTGCAAAAAATGTAAAAATTGGTGAAAACTGATGTTAACACATTAAATAAAAAATAACACTAAATAAATATTAAAGAAATAATGTTAACACTTCAGTAGAAAAATGATTCGTGAATACTAAGAGACAAAGTTCAAAGTTGACTAGTAATTAGCATAAAAGATAAATGTCATTAATTCTTACTATTTGGTAGTAATATTTTTTTATCACCCAAACCACATCCTCCTCCTTCACCTCAGCAACCTGCATATCATTGAAAGGTAAGAAGTGATTATGTGTTGGACTGTTGATAAAATTAATAGTAGGCTGAGTACAAAAAATAGTAGGCTATTCCAATCATAAATTAATCAACCAAGGGTGCTAAATTAATGAGTATTAATGACAAGTATTGTTAGCTCAAACAAATCCCAAGACAGCAACAATAGGTAAGATAACTAACCCTAAGACTCTCAATCTTCCTCATGTGCAAGTAAAGAACTTGTATTTGGACAAGTATTGATGTAATGTCCTTCTCGACCACAACCTTTGCAAGTTTTTTTTACTTTCTTTGATCGTGACAATGAGACTTCTATACTAGATTTTATACGTGGATTATTTTTTGGCCTCCCTTTGATTTTTCTCATTGTAGTTGGGTCTTTTACTACAAAACCAATAGGCAGTTGCTCTTCAAGGATGGAACTAACTACACTTGTTGAAAGTCCAACAGTACTATTAAGATGCACTTGGTTTAGTTTATTCAATAAATCATCTATTTCATGCTTTACTATTTCATACTTGGCAATAGAAGAAGATCCAATATCGGCCAATTTAAAGACTGTAGATCGTAAGTCCCAAAGCATGATAGGAGTAAACCTGTATGAAGAATATAGATTACTAATCATGAATTGATATTTTAAACTAACATCAGAAGATGATAATTAAATAATTTATACCTTTGATCAGATGATGATGGAATAGCAACTTTGGTAAGAGTGCTTGTATAATATCTAGCTTGTATGGTCCAATTAGGTAAAATATGTTTTTCTGGCAATACAGTCACTCCCTTTTTCCACAGAATTAGAAGAATATGACAATATAGAATACATTCATGCTCAAATTTCTTATATGAACAAAAAACAGATATTTCAAGACTACTGTTAAATAACACAGACTGCAAACAACCTTCTTTTCCATGCTTCTAAACATGATATTGAGCATTGTTTCCCATCTTGGATATCTTTTGGGAGGCATAGGACAATCCTTTCTTTAATTCATTATGAAACAAAGCAAATATAGTCCTTGTGTATTCTTTGCCTACTTGTGCTTCAATTGGATTAGAAGATAGAAGTATAGGCTTTGTTGACATTGTCATCAAATCCTCTCTTTCTTCGGCATTCCATCTAGATGATAATGCTCTATCATATTGAAACACATACTCCGAAATAGGAGTTCAAGAATGAACATAACCATCAAAAAAAGAGTTGATACTTTCAGATCGTTGACAAGTAGACATTCCAACCATAAACACATACTTTACATAACAAGGGACCCAATTTTCTCGAATATCATACATTGTATTCAACCATGTATTATCATGCATTGAGGGATACATATCTTTTAACATCTCCCATTGATTCTCAAATTCCATAGGAGTTTTGGAACCATATATGCATTTCCCATTGTCTTGTTTGAAGTTGACATTACATCTGAGCTCTGATACATGATTTACTACATTTTTTCCTATGTGTCATGTACAATATTGATGTGTTGTACCCTCAAAAATCACTGGAATTGTAGTACGCATAGCAACATCTTGATCTGTAATAATAGCCTTTGGCTTGTTACCATACATGCACCTCAAGAATGTTGTAAATAACCAGGTGAAAGTGTCTTCTGTTTTATTAGCAAGCAATACACAACCAAAAACGTAGACTGTTTGTGATGATTAATACCAGTAAATGGTGCAAATGGCATGTTAAAGTTATTTGTCTTGTAAGTTGTGTCAAAAACAACTACATCTCCAAATTTCATGTAGTTGTCTCGAAACCTTCCATCAGACCAGAAAACACTTCTTATTGTGTGGTCCTTATCTAATTCAAATTCAAAGAAGAATTGCGGGTCAAGGGCACTTTTTGATTGAAAGTATCTAAGTACAGCCATACATTCCTTCCCAATGTTATTTTGACGAGTCCTTCTTCTATAGCCACTAATTTGTTGGGGAGTGACACCTTCATGGCTACTCTCTGAGAGAACTTGTGCAACTCTAGATGGTCCAACACCACATGTAGATAAAATATCAGCTAATCCTTTAGCTACTGAAGACAACTTGTTATGAGATCGAAGCTTTGATACCTTACTAAGCGTGGTAAGAATATGATTGTGCTCTTCAACCAATTTATCCACAATCCATAGTCCTTTATCTCTTTGGACAACATAGAGTCTAGCTGGGCAACCCTCACGAATACATATCCGCCTATTAATTTCTTTCCCCCAGTATCGTTTATCTTTTAAATCCTTTTCACCTTGCTATCATCTGTCTAGTGTTTTTTGAATTTCTAAACCAACTTCTCCTGATGGAAAATCCTTTTATCCTAGCATATGCATTATAGTACAGATTTGTTTCATTCTCTGAACTAAATTTTATACCCATATAAGGCTGAATAGGTACTTCAGAAGTACATTGTGGTGTATTTTGCTCCTCCAACTCTTCCTCGTTTATATCAAGCTCTACATAAACGTTATCATCTTTGTCAACGTCTATAGAAACATTCCTATACTTGCTACCAAAGTTTTCATCGACATCTATAAAATCCTACATATATAAAAATCCCATAAAAAAATTTCAGAAACTCTTGGTCAGTGCATAACAAAGGAAATAATCCCACATTTTGTAATTGAACATGATCACAGAGAAATATTCCCATACAATAAACCATCATCAAACTACGATTTCGAAACAGACCATACAAAAATTAGTCACGACGGTACAAAATCATACCGGTGGGGTAGGAAGAGAAGAACAGCTTTCGTCAGCGACTCCTAGTCGACGAATGGACAGCTTTTGTGCCGTCCTAAACGAAGAGATGAGATGTGGCCACTCCATTGATGTTGTACGACCTCGACCTGGAACAACGAGGACGGACGAGGAGACAGGGGATGGTGGAGACGGAAGGCTGTGAAAAACCTTCGTTCCTAGATAGCGGAGGTGGAGACGGATGTTTCACTATAAACAGGAGAAGTGTAGGTGATAGAGTTTTATCACTTAACTTTAATCATAACCGTTCAAATAAATCAATAGATGAGATTCAACGTGTTTCCTGTAGACACCAACACCTGCAATTTCCCGAGCAATATAAAAGAACATCTTCCAATCAGAAACATCAAACTCTTCAAATGCGAGAAGGCAATCAACCAACTGAGCTATAAGTCCATGTGCAACGACACCAATTTGTTCAATGAACACACTAGAAATCAGAACATAACTTCAATCATGACCAACCACACATGGTCCTTATGTATGTTGGTATCTATATTGAACATTTAAAAAAGTATTGAACAATATAGTACGATCCTGATCATAGGTATGCATACATTGGGTCCGTCACATAAATTAAGGTATCTTTTTCTGTCTCGCACAAGGTCCAACCAAATCCTCATATAATTTCCAGGTCCACCTTCTCTCGGCCCTTCTCCCACGTCACTCGCAGACTCTTCAGAGCTCTTGCTTGCTGGTTTTATATGCAGCAAGAAGATGGAAAAAGGAATCTCGTAACAGCAAGCAATCATGTCAAAGACGTGATTAACCCCCCGACCACGTCCCGACCAAACCATACCATACCAAACCAACTCCTCCCTGTAATTAACCACCAAACAATCCTTTCGCGACACCACCGCCTCTCCACCAAAGAAATGGCGGCAAAAGAAAACTCCGGTGGAAAGAAGAAGAGGAAAGTGGAGGAAGACGAATTCAAGAACTCCTCCTCCTACCTCCTTCCCCAGGGCTTAGCAAATAGTAGCAAGTCGCCACCACCACCGCCACCGGCGGCAGAGGAGGAGGAGGAGGAGGAGGGAGTGGTCAATGTGTGCTGGGTTTATTTAGTAGAGGTGGGAAGGGAATCAAAATCGGTTGTGGAAAGGACGGAATCTTCCGCAATTATTCCGCCACCATTTCATTTCAGGGCGGATAACGACCGGGAACAAACCGCATCGTGCCATCTGGATTGCAACGGCCATGACCTCACCTCTCTCTCTCTCTCTCTCTCTCGCTCTCTCTATTTTAATTCCAATTCAGAAACCGGTTGATTCCGCCCCGACCTCTGCTCTGCTTCCGTTACTCTCTCTTGCTTTTTCACTCTCTAATCCTTTTCTCCCTCTCTCGCTCTTTTTTGTTTCTATCACTAGGGAGTTTAGGAGTAGTAGCAGTGGAGACAGAGAGAGAGAACCTGTTATCATAAGGATGAGCCACGAATTGAGCAAGCTGGAGTCCACGGCGAGGCCAGCTGAACCGAGTCCCACCACCTCGAAGACTGCGGCGGCGACGAGGCGGAGGAGGAGGAGGACGACGAGCAGCTCGATGCCTTCCGAGGAGGAGATCGAGGAGTTTTTCGCAGCGGCGGAGACCAAAGAGACGAAGCAATTCGCCGACAAGTAATAAAGAGAAACCCCCCCTCTCTCTTCCCTTCCACAACTCCACCATGTCTAGAATGAATTTGAAATTGAAAGTGACTTCTCGCTGTTTCTGTTTCTAGGTATAATTATGATGTGGCAAAAGACGCGCCACTGGAGGGCCGGTACGAGTGGATTCGAGTGGACCATTGAGGAAGAAAGAGAGAAATAAAGAGCAGATGAACTGAAGGAATTTGGTCGTTAACGGTAGCATCTTGAATTTGTTCACGGGTTTTATTTTGTGTACAGTCTTTTTGCCCTTTTCTTCTTTATGTAATTAATTAACAGCAGTTTATGTAGGAGGAGGAAGAGGTGTAAGTAAGTTGTTCTGTTGACAACGATACGAACCTACGCCTGTACCATTTCTCTTTTGTTTCTTTTCCAAGTTCCAACGGTGGAAGGTGCAAATTGCAGGAAGTACATCGACTATTTGGTATTCCATTGTTGGTTTTCCTTCCAGTTTCGAGTAGAAGCTGCCTTTTCCTTTGTAGGAAGAGGAAGGCGGCCGCCGCCGACGAGATCGGACGGCTCACTCAACTCGTCCCCTACAACCACTTCTAGTCCAGAGTCCAGACTCACTGGTTGTTTTTTGTGTGTCTGTGTTTTAATTTTCTATCGAGGATTTGCTTCGTAACTTCTGCTACTGATGATGTTACGAAACCCATGACGCTGTCCTTTATGAGTTCCGTTATGGAATGAAAGTCGTGGCAAAGGCATGGATCGCATTGAAGGACTGGTAAATTTTGATATTAAAGGCTCACTATAATCATTTATTTATCCATCAGAGTCTGCTACGATGAAGTTTCATATCATACCTCGTGAATGAAATCCTGTTCAGTGTTCAACTTACATTTCTAAAATTTTTTTTTTAGAAGGAGAGCACCTAAATTTGTCGTGAAATGCTTGCAAGAAAATGATTTTAGATTGCTATATGTTATTCACTAACATTCAGTCTCTTGGCCTCTTCATTTGGAAGAAAACCGTGTCTTTGCTGCCGAAGGGACCGTTTTATGTTGTTATGCGAAAACGTTCATGCAAAAGAAACAAGAAGAAAAACTTGTAACCTAGTTTGGAGATATTTTTGGTTATAGATTATTGTCGACGGGAATATCTGTCTATCTGAGAGTCACTTGTTTGTATGAACTGTATTCTGAGACTCCTTGACTTGACTGTTGCTTCTTCAACATCCGTTCTAGAACAACTCATAAAATGCTTCGTTGTCATATTTCAGCTTGTGCCGACAATTTTAATTTATAGTCCGATCACAGGCAACATAAAAACCCATGTTCAATGACATAAGTGATACATGTATGTATATAAAAGTAAAAACCACCCCACATGATTCGCATAAAGGACAAAAAAGAAGAAGTGAAAATATAAAAATATGTAAATATGTGATATTAAAAAAATTTATTTGGTTTAGGAGGAACATTTAACTAATGAAAAGGTACAATCAAAATGAAAATATTATAAAGAATTTAGGATGTGTTTGATAAAAAATTTAAGTGTCCAAAATTAACTAGAATAAAGTTTCTAGCACAAAATTTGAGGAAGTTTCAAATCTTGATTTTTCTCATACTATAGTACATCCAAAAAATCTTGTTTAGTTAGTTAGTGAAAAGTCTAGATTTTGGATTTATTTATGAAGTATATAATAGTTTTTATGTAATATATGTGTATTTCTTGTCAATAAAAAACAACTTAAAATTTATATTTCATACAAAATCAAGTGGGATGTTTCATTATCAAACTCATGTTCAATTATTTCATTAGCTAAAAATACACATGAATCTTAATTATCGATTTTCTAAGATTTTGTGCGGAATCTATCATGTCAATTCTATTTAATTAAGATTGTGAATCACATCATATTCTTGCAAAATTAGAGTTTTTAGAATCTTTACTATATGCACCCTTAATTTGTGAAATACGAATTAATTATGAAAGCTTATTAATATGTCTTATTTAATTACCGCAAGTGCACGACGTACTATGTAGTACGTGGCAAATATCCCACAGAGAAGAGTGTTCAAGAACAGAGATTTATTATCAATTATTGAAATGAAAAAAATGAGAGAGATGATGACTAAGGACTAAACACTTAAGAAAAATTCAGAATAAATGAAGAACTAGGATTTTTGAATCCATTCATGTAAATATAA
>JAMKQA010037050.1:0-23807 GCA_024699735.1 Posidonia australis | reverse complement strand
TCTGGTTAGCAGACATCCGGCCTTCCCATGTGCATCCCATGCATTCATCCTTTTGTGGTTTTCCTCGTCTTTCCCTTAAAAGACTAGGTGGCAACTCCACTTTTCTTTTCTTCTATCCTTGCGCCTTCGCCATCATCGACATGGCTGTGGTCGCCTCTCCACCCCTCCCTTCTGGTCGGGCTCGGTCACGGGCACGGTCACAGTTCCAAAGTGGGTATAGAATCCCCATGCACTCTAAAGTGGAAAGCATAGGCAGAAGGGATAGCGATAGAAGTCAAAGCCATAGAAGGAGGGATCGAAAGTGGGATCTCCTCTAAGGTAATAGTAGGAAGAGGCTCGCTGATTTGCTAGGCCATAGTGGACCACGAGCAAGTACCAATGGGGTTGTGACTAAAGTCTGACGCACAAACCTTAGGATGAGCTATCGTCGAAGGCGATGAATAGCTTAGGAATAGGAAAGAGAAAGGCCATAGGGAAGCTGCATGCGATGGGGACGCTTGAGCTCCCAGTTGAGGATCTCGCACCTACCTACGAACAGGAAAAGACGACAAGTATTAGAACTTGAAACAAAGACACGATGTAGGTAATTAAATGTGGCATGAATGACACACGATGTAGGTAAATGCCCTAGTATACGCTCTCTTACCATGCATGTCCTGAGTGGGTTACCCAATCAGGTCTCTCTGATGGGTAATGGGCTTATTGACTCAAGGTAGAAAGTATGGTCCTACTCTAAATCTTGGTCAAAGCATAGGCAATGAATGAGTGATGCGTTAGGAGCCTCGAATCTACCAAAGCATGGGCTGTACCCTCTACTAACACCAACACAACCCTAGACAAGGGTGAATAGACTGACAACTCATTCCACACCAAAACCATAAAATGGAAAAATCAGGACTATCCTTCTCAAACTATAGGTGGACTCAAGGATGAGAAGATACTTGCTTTCTAGAATGATCACTCATGCAATATGCTTTGTCTTTTACTTGCATTTTTATTAAGTTGGATAAGGGAAAAAGTGTATGTATGTCTCTAGTTATGCCTAGATGTTGCTTTTATCTTGTGGGTTTTAGATTAAGCTTGTAAGGAGAAGTAAGTATGTCTCTACTTTCCTAGCCATGGCAAATATAGAAATGGGAAGAAAACATCCAATCATGGTAGGAAATCATTACACATCACTTCAAAAAGTATGATCATGGCATGTGTTTGTATTGTATGATCATGATGGTGAAAATAGAAGCAAACATCACAGCAAAAGGCTTAAGGTACATTATGTGCAAGTGTGATGGCATAGCATATCTGTGTAAAGCAAAACAACTACTACGCAAAAGGCATGACGTAATGTAGCAACCAATGACAAATATAATGTAAACAATATGATAACAGAAATAAGCAAAGACAAGCTGTAAAAATGGAAAAGCGGAAAAATGAAAGTTGGAGTCTATTTCCCTAGCAGAGTTGTCAGTTCTTGTGACCATATCAACGATAGATTTCACGCGATCGAGGCATGAAACCGATAAGGTCATGACGAAGAGGTGAGTCTGAGGAAGGATGCTCGACTCAAAAACACCAAAATAGAAGATAAAGGATAAAGAAAGTCGCCATCTAGTCTATTTATCAAAAAGACGACGAAAATCGAGCAAGAAAAGGTAATAGATGCAAAACAAAATAAAAGAATGCCTGACTTTAATTCCAATGGATAAACACATAGGTCATTACGAGTGGAGATTGGGTAAGGACTCTTATTACACGTGGGGAAGGTGTTAGGCATCCTTGTACACTCGACAAGTCAATCTTTCTGTGCTTTTTCACTCATGTGTGTGGCATGTCCATGCAAGGAGAATCATTAATATATGCAGATGACAAGATATGAAATGTTATGTGAGTATAAATGTTATTTAATGTATGCCCAAATGTGCATGATGTTTGATGCTATGCAAATGCAAATAAAATGATGGAAACTAGGAATAGGAAACCATTAAACTGAATAAAAAACAAGAACCAACCATGCTCTAACCACTACACTGAACTAGGTCATCTACGAGGCTCACCTGTGTTGTTGGTGTGCAGTGCAGTTTTATATAGATTCTGGCAGTGCATTTTTCCTCACATGGGGGTAGAAAACGGCGATCAAAACATACGTCTAAAGTACTGGAAAACACGAGGGGAGGTCTATGATTAGACCAAACCCACAAAGCATAATCAAGAACATCCGATTATGCACATGTCCTCCCCACCTCCATGCACGTGTTAATGGTGTCCTGGAATCCTGTGGCCGTGGGGCAAGCTATGAACATCCAAATCTTTGTCGAGACTTAGCGTGGAGAATGAGGAAAAAGAGGATAGGAAATAAACATAAAATGTGGTAATGGACTGTCATCCGTACTCAACAACCAATGGCCTTGCACGAATGGTGAATCCATCGCTAGAAAACACAAAACAGTGCAATAACGAGATGAAAAATGATGAAAACCAATAAAAAACACCCTAGAATGCAAGGAAAATGTTATATATTAGAAGGATAATCAGATGCTACGTGGGTTTGGTGTTTACCTATGTGGTCAATGGGTTTTTGTCCCTCCTGATGTATGTGGTCAACAGTGGACTCACCGGCTTGCTCTGGTCGAGGCAACTAGGTTGTGAGAGGGTTTGGTGGTATACTGTTGGATTCGTAGGTGTTTTGAGGAAATAGTATTGTTTAGGGCACGACTCGTGTTGGCCAAGGACACAGACTTGGCCAAGAGGTTGTGTGGGTAGGCCAGAGAAGAAGGGCTGCTAAGGGTTGGTGACCGTCGATGGTTTCTGGGATGCTAGGATTGGGTGTTTTGGTTTCCTAGGGTTTAAAATCAGCCTCTCCCTTCACGTACGTGAAGAGGTTGATTTATAAGACTAGGGTTTTGCATGGGAGACGTTGGATTCAAATGGATTTGAGTGGAAAGGCTTAGATGAGTTTAATGGGATTGAACTAGGGTTTTATGCATGGAAGATGCATGTGGTGGTTTGAGGTGTGTCGAGGTGCATGCCAAAGTCCATGCAAGCCAATGAGAAGAACTAAACTAATGGTCTATGAGGTGGCTGGACCGATCAACCGTGCTGCATCAGCTATTGACCCAGGGTATCCATGCATCCAACCTGTAGTACCTGTCCGTGGGTCTGCCACATGAGAGACCCATGACAAGGTTTGGTTGTTGGATTTTGAACTTGTTTCTTGTATGTTTGAACCATTGGTGGAATTAGGACTAGCGGTTTGGTGGTGGTTTTAGGGTTTTGATTGGATTTCAAGGATGTCAGACTGGATTTTGGGAATTGGTTTAGTCTGTCGCAACTAGAGTGTTTTCTTCCGGAGAGTCTGTTGACAAATGACTACAAAATCGGGATGTCTACATTAACATTGATTATACTCCTTTTCTTTTACTATGGTTTTATCTCACTGTGTTTTGCTTGGTAAGGTTTTAATGAGATAATTTTTCTAACTTTTAAAATACATAAGAATAATGTACTTTTTGTCCTTTGCCATTTTTTTGGTATTAAATTTTTTATTTGATAAGGTTTTAACCATGCATATTCTTGGTATATGACATACAAAGGGGTGTATTATAAATCATAATATATATGACTTTTGAATTACAAACTATCTGTAATCACCTTAGACTATAAATCTTTGTAACTCTATACATCACATTATTGTATTGTAGCTCTTGTAAATCTTTTTTACTTATTATTGTGGCTTAGTCTTTTCATGTAATTTTCTTATGTCAATATATATACAAGGATAAAAATAAAATATAGAACGCAAAACAATAAGAAATTAATATTAATACTCTCTTTTATTTCTTTTCAATTTCAAGCTTCTTTTAGGTCCCATTTGGAATCACTTCTAGATGGATTTTAAGTTGTTAACTTCTGACAAATCATGAAAAACCACAAAAGTAATTCCAAACGAAGTCTAACTATCTTACTTTTCACAGAAACTACAGCTTTTAGACGAAGAGATCTGTGTATAAAATCATGTTTTTGTAGAAACTGATTGAAGAAAGCTTCTACTATAAGTTAAATAAATAGGATATGTATTTATTTTACTATCTAGAAAAGAGAAAGGATGGCGAGGAAGGAAAGAACAGAAAGGATAAATATGTAATTTAAATATTATTAAAATCTAATAATAACTTTTCAAAAGTCTAACTTGTTAAAAAGAAAGTAAAATCCAAACGGACCCCGTTAGTCGTATAACAAATTGATTGAGTCGCTGCCCCTGAGTCTGGAATATTTCTTCATTCTTCTCAAGGTGACAGACAGTGCGAAAAGCCCATACTCCCTTCCGTTGGCTCGATGCCGCCGTACTTCCTCTGCATCTCGGCGGAGCTGGAGAATCTGACCGACCTCCAGCCTCAGGATGGCTGCGACGACACTAACTTCCCCTACCACTTCAAGGTACGACCAGTCAATCGTTTCTTCTGGGTTTCAGATCCTCAGATGTTTCTCACTCCTCTTCTTTTCCTGATATTTTGGTAGTAGTTGTTGCTGACTTGCTTTTGCTGTGGCAGCTCAAGTGCGAGAACTGTGGAGAGGTTACCCAGAAGGAGACCTGCGTCTTGCTCTCGGACATCGTCCCGTTGTCCAACGGCAGGGACACCGCTCATCTTGTTCAGAAGGTGTGTGCATACGCTCTCTCATTTTCGTTGGATTGTTATTGAAGACTATTGTGTTTTCAGTGATCAGTGGTTTCTTTTTTGGCATTTATTGTCTTGATCGTGGGCTCAGCGAATTTACATGCCTTTCCAAGTGTTGGGTATTTCTGCTAGGGATTTAGGATCTTCCAGAGATCTCCGGGGCTGTGGCGGTGGGATTGAAATGATTAGGTACAAGACGCGAAAAAAAAAAACAGAGAGCAATCAGCAATAGAGAACTTAGCTAAGCTAGAATGTGGATTCAGTACTCTAGACTTTCTTCTTGCGTGCATGACTCGTACTTTACATTGGTATGGGCTAAGCTGATCGTGGTATCAAGCTAGTCACTTGATGGAATTTCGTGTGATGGTTAATTAGGTTTAGTATGGGTTCAGTAGGTCAACCAAGAAGCTATATTTAATGTGAATAATTTACGTGAATACCATGCTTATATCCCTTTTGAAAACTTTAATGAGGTGATCATAGGAAACAGAAAGAATTTGGGTCATTCTGAATTTAATGTATGTTATTCCTGATCCTGCTTTACTTTGATTGTTATTTGAACAAAATGATGACAACAAACTTTTGGTAAAAGTTATATCTTGGTTCTGAATCAGAATCAATCAATGAAATTATGGGAAAGATGCTTCATTTTTCTCTTTGGTTGTATATAATACATAGAACATAGATTGTCTTCATATCTAATGTCAAAGTTAATTTATTTCCAAATTGTCTAGACTCTTCTATTTGAATCCCTGAACACTGCTTGAGCCCTACAATCCTACCTTTTTTTTTTTCCATCACGACTAAAGACAAGCTCCTCTTTTCTAAAAAAATGAAGATTTGTGTAAGCCCTTTACTTTTGGGCATTGAAACAATTTAAAGTCGAAGATGGCAAAGTGAAAAATCGATATAGTTGGATGGGGCAAAGTGTAATTTACCCTATGTAAAATGAGCATATTGACTCCAGCAATTAATCCTTATTGAAATAAATCTTTTCTAACTCAGGAAGGAAGAGATGGGTACTTTATGGAAATCCTAGCTGATGTTGGAGTCATATATCCATAAAAATTCAACAGGCTCAAGTTTGACTTGGAGCCATGGCTTCTCTGTCATATATTTTTCTTATAGTTGAAAAAATCCATCTACAATGAAGGTTTAATTTGTGATTTGTTTTTCATACTTTAAACCACATAGACAACAACATCTGACCAAATGATGCATCTCCCAACATCTAATAAAATACATCCTGTAATTGTAACTTAGAAGCATATTGTTGAAATTATTTTCAGAAAGATAAATCTGTGTTAATTGTTGCTATAATTCTTTGTGTCGGCTTTTATGATTCCAGGCTTTGTTTGAAGATATAACTATGGCATGCTATAAACGTTTTCAGACCCAATAAAGAATTACTATGCCCACTTTTGACAGTTCCTCTACATCTGATATGTAAAATCTGTGCACAATCAACATGCCCATATTATTTTTGAGGATGTAGTTTGTTTGGTAAAATCCCCTATCTATCTGATATAATTAATGAAATTCTGATATAGATAACTGGAATTTTGGATTAATTGTTGACACTTATATGATGTTTTGCCACATTCAGATATAAGCCAGTCCCTTTTTTAGTCCATGTTCAGATCATAGATTACAGATCATGGTTTTGAATATTCATTGATTTCTGAATTCTGATATACAAACAAACATACTTAACATGGTGCCAAGGCGCCATGGCGATGAGTAAAGGTACCTGGATGCCTAGGTGGCAATAAAAATACATTTTTTTTTAGATTTTTTAATATGTTTATAAATAATTTCAGAATTTATAATGCATTAATAAATTAAAATATGAATTTCTAAAATTAACAATAATAATCTAAATATAAATAAAATTTTAATTGTGGCCATCAAAAGTCAAGACAATAACAAATAACAATAACTAAAAAAAACTAAATAGAAGTCATCAAGAGTCAATATTTGATAACAAAAAAACAAAATGATTATCATTCTTCTTCTTTGTCATCAACATGCTAAAGTTGTCCTCTAAAATCAAGATATTCATCATCTTCTTCATCTTCATAGGATTCTTCCTCTTCATCCTCTTTCTCTTCAAATTCTTCTTCCTCATCATTAGCAACTTTCATAGGTTCTTTGCTTTTCCTTGAATATGTTCTTATACTTTTTTTGCATCCACATGCACAAGGTTGCCCATGTCCACTCCTATGAGAACATCCATGACCACGTGTTGTTGGAGGAGTTGAATTGGATCAGGCTTAGGTGGTTAATCTCCTAGCACGACTGGCATGGGACTCCCAAGCTCATATTGTTGCATCAACTTGTGTCCATATGAGTCCTCCTTCTCCATACACAAACTCATTTATAGCTTTGGTATGCCTATCATCCATTCATTGTTATAATATAGTTTATCCACACATATAGGATCAAAATCTTTATCATTGTTGTTGAGTTTTCTTGTTTGCAATCTTTGATAGAAACACTTGTATAGTTGATGAAAACAAGTTTATCTAATCTTTCTTGCTCCATACGGTTCCTCCTTTTGATGTGGATCTATTATCGTAAGAGAGAAAAAAATATTCAAATATGATATGTGTTGAAATTTCAAAATAGCAAAAAGTAATATAGTATTGATGTTTCTTAGTTCTTACGATTTAAATGTGCTCCAATTTTTCTAACAATTGGAGGTTGTACAACAAAGACCAAGGATGCAAATGGCAATTTTTTGAGTGAAGGAGTGAGTATTCATAAGAGCTCCACCAACTCACTACATGAATAAAAAACATGTCGTCAAATCAAATATCATCAAGTCACATATCTAAAGTATTTAAAAAAAAAATGCAACACCACACTTGCTTGGTTATTACAAGTCAATTGTATCTGTTGCCATTTCATTACCAAATTCTCCTTTTCTTTGCTTGTAAGGCATCATAGAGGGGAGTGTGGAGGTAAATTAAGGATGCAATCTTTCTCAGTATGACTATCACTTTCTTGAATTTTGGCAATTTTTCGATGTCCTTAAACATAAGATTAATGCAATGTATGACGCAATGAGTCCAAAATATTCTATTATTTTTCTCCATTAGCTTTTTCCCCTGCAAGAACACAATTTGTTGCATTGCCTGTGCAAACTTGCACTACATGCTCTTCACCTACATAAAAAATGACATTGTTAAGAAGCCCGAACAAATTGTCTATGGTCTTCTCCTGTCTTGAAGCATCAATACAATATAAGTAGAAGGTACCCTTTAAATAATTCACTAAGAAGTTGATCAAACTCCTTTATCGTCAGGCCGTCCATCCATTAGTAACACCATTTTTTTTTCTAATGTACCTTGTACTCTCTCCTTAGTTCTACCAAATCATCAATTTTCTTCTCAAACTATGGCTTCCTTGATAGTAGGAAGGTGATGTATATCTTCTCCCATAGGCTGTAGCATCTAATGGCCTCACAAAGTACTTCAATCACTAATTTGTTGACTGTATTGAAAGGCAATCCACATTCATATAGGCCATTGATGAAGAATTCATCCATCCATTGTTTTTCTTTCTTCTTGAAGTGGTCCTCGATTATTGTTTGTTGTCTTCCTTTTTGTTGCCTTATTTCGAGAACAAAGGTACGAAGATTGTCTCTACACAACACAACAAGAATATCTACTTTCTCTCAATTTGGGGCAGTTGACTTCACAATTCCACTGCTTGAAGATGTAATTATTTTGTAGTGGTAGACTCTGTTCAACTACTTCAACATACAGTCTGCAATGGTTGTTGTTGTCTTTAGGGCATTTGCTAACATCAGGGAAGCATCCAATCAAATGCTCTTTTTGTCTTGATACCACATTTGGAGATCTTTCCATAAAGTAATCATTGCATTGTATTTTTGTCAATAAGAGTTGGCCACCATGTATACTTTCATCGTGGATCATCCAACTTAGCTCTTCTTGCTTTACAACGTGGTTAGATTAGATCAGTATCAAGATGTAAAGTAAATGATGCTTCTTGTACTTGACTTGGTGGGAGTAGTGTTACTTGTGGAGAAGGAGAGCTCTTTTCATGTGACATCCTATGATTCATGATAAATGAAAAACAAAGGGAAAAAGCACTAATGATGAAAACAACAACAACAATATCAAATTTTAAGATAATGAGATAATCAATACCATATTATTCTAAATTTTGAAGAAAAAGGAACAAAAAACAAAAATCCATGGCTAACTCACATCAAAATCAATAAAGTTGGGCAAAATCCATTTATATATCAACAATATGAACAAAAACCACATAACTATGAAGACAAAATACTAAAATTGGCGTCAAGTGTTAAGATAAATAACACCATATTAATCTGAATTTTGAAGAAAAATGAACAAAAAGCAGAGATTCATATCAATATGAGTAAAAATAGGCAAAATCCACTTATATATCAATAATAATATTAACAAAAACCACAAAAATATCAAGACAAATGATAAAAACAAGAGAAATCTCAATAAAGACCATGAGATATACGTTGGAGAGTGAAGGTGGAAGGATGAGAAGAGGGTTGCTGGAAATGTTGTCAGAGTAGGCAGTCGGAATTGGCCGTCAGAGATGTCGCTGTAATTGGCCGTTGGAGTGCTTGCAACCACTGGAGAGGTCACTGGCAGCAAGGGTGGTCGCCTGTTAGAAGGGAAGAAGTAGCAGTAGCGGCCTATTGATAAAGAAATAAAGAATAGAAGCAACGGGATGGTTTATGACATCACGTAGATAGGATTTTGTTTTGTTTTTTATTGTATCTGGATTCAAATCCTGGCCTTTATGGGCACTCTATGAGTATCAATGGCGCCTTGGCACCATGGTGGCATAATAAGCTTGCGAACAAATAAACATCTGTCAAGTATTTCCAACTGGGATCTAGTCTTTGATTACACTCTATGAGTATCAATATTGTGAACAAAATATCAACTCTCTTTTGTATATAGTATGTTATGATACTTTTAGTGAGATTGCCTTCTTCAAGCAGATCATTACTTATTGTGTTTGATCCTGAGTCAATGTTTGGCTTGGAGTTAACCTAAGATTAAGAAGGGATAAATACTGTTTTTTTTTTGGAGGATAAATAGAGTTAGTTATAACTGAAGTAAGTGAGTTCCTTGATATTTATAGAGAAATTCTATGATACTCATGGGTGTTATCTCATCAAGTCATAACTGTCTACTAGTAATTTTTACGGTTGTTTGTAGTTGCAAATGCTACCACCCATATGTTTCAATTCATGATCAAGATTGAACAAAATCTATGTTAGCTTTGTGGGTCTCATAGACTCTTATTTATGTATTGCCATCCATTTTGAAAATAACCATCCACTGTTTATGTATGAATACACTCTTCAATGACCAAACAAATGTAGGATTAACCCCAAGTTGGAGTTGACTACTATCACTTTTATCTCCCATCCAAACGGGGTTTCATATCCTAACCATGGCCATTTCCTGATGGTTAACATTTTGAAATGAAGCATGCATGTTTGTTTAAATCCCAAGCTTCTGCTTATCTTCCAGTCTGCCATTAACCGTGAAAATCTATTCTGGTATAGCTATTTGGATGCAACTTTCTGATTTATTTAGTTACGTATTTTTGTTATGAATAAAATTGAGAAACTAGATCATTCCCGTTATTAGTCTCCATTCAATATATTTTGTTTTATTCGCTTTTAATAACCTTTAAAATAATTAGTGGTGATGCCTTTTCTCTTCAGTGCAAATTCTGTGGAAGAGAAGGAAATGTTAAGATGCTACCAGGATATGGTCAGCCACTGACACTTGAAATGAGTCAGGAGCATAAACCTTCTAAAGTAATGCTCTTTGACTGCAGGGGCTTTGAGCCTGTTAACTTTTTACTTGGAGACGGATGGAAAGCTGAATCTGTGAGTACTTCTTATTTCCTTGCATTTAATTAAAGTTATTTATTAGATGAACGATACCTTTTATATTGTTTTGTTGAAGTTATATGGGCATCCTTTGCTATAAAAAATGTTTCTGGTTTATATTTTCTAGGTGAATTGTCATGATTGCTGACTATTACAAGTGACGTCTTACCATACTAATTATGTACTCAGTCCACTGCATGACTTATCTCCTTGGAGCCTTGAGATGTAGATATCCTTTAGTATGCTATAATTGCTGCATTGAGAAGTTGCAGGCAAGTGAATACTCATGCCCAAAGATGATAGAATACATAGCTATACCCTGATGGTTACAACGAACAGTACATTCATCTTTCCATTTAAAGAAAATGCTATCACTGAAACTCATTCTTATAATTAATTAAATGTGACGATTTCCAACAAAGTTGGTTGCATCTTTTTCATTTTTCTGTGATCAGTAGAATGGCAAGATATGAATGATATAAGACCTAGCTATGCTAGATGGCTTACAACTGGCTGTACATTCATTCTCTCCATCTAAAGAAAATACAACCATTTAATTTAATGTTTTATAGTTTCAACCAAGCTGATTTTACCCTTTTTCCGAGACAAGTAGAGCGGTACGATATGCAAATTTGAATGATTTGCTGGCACCATAAAGATGCAGGAAGATCACCAACAACTCTGTACAGCATGTAGCAAATTGGTTGAACACGTGAAATGTATCTATATACCTACATCTATAGCCTTCATGAAAAGTTTCATGATGTCTCGATTTGAAGTCTAGTGTAAGCTAAAGTAAGCAATAATATACATCTCCATGTTGAATTCATAGGTTAAAACATATATAACAAGGAAATATGGTTTATATACAAAACAAGGTGTTCAAAAATTTAAAACAAGGTTTATATACGAAACGGATTTCATAGACTACAAACTACAATTTTTAATTCCTTGGAAGGGCTTACAACTTTAATTTTATTAAAGAGGTTTGCAGACAATATTTGGTATTTTAGGGTTCTTTGAATGTTGAGAATTTGTGTTTACTTTTACACTGAAATGGATATTTTATGATGGTTCTTAAGTATTATATTCAAGATTTCAAGTTATCATATTATATTATAATTTTGATCTATTTTACATATTTCTTATAATATGTTTTGGAAAACATTAAATGTGCCTCATACACTTTTGAGTCTTACTTCCCACTCTTACAAAGGTCCTGCCTCACCCATCACTACTCTGTGTGTTCTGTTTATTTAGATAGGATTTGTTGTTTCAACAATTTTGTGCTTTTTGGCAATTGGAGAAAATTTTATTGGTTGAAACAACCTGAGAAAAAGAAACACTTAACAAGCTGATAAAGCCAGCAAAAAAACATCTAAAAAAATACCAAAGGTCCAAGGGAAAACTGACAAAATCAATCCAAATTCACAGATCCTTCTTGATCATATCATAGGCTCATAGCCAAGCATGAAACACATTCCATTGCATCAATTATATGATCTTTAAGAGCACCCATGCCACATTCACGATTTTGACAAATTATTTGTTCTGATCCAACAATCTAAACCACTAGAAAGCATGTGGTAGCGTTGTGCAGCAGTAAGTCACCCTCTGCGATGATCATTCATGGCGTTTCACACAATCACTCCTCCCAAAACTCATATATGACTTGCAAAATCAAGGGTATCCTATTCACTCCAGCAAGCCTACCTCAACATCCCAAATTTGAGGAAATGACAGCTTCAACAGAGAGGAACCAAGCCACACATCTAGCCAGGATCTCACTCAATATCCTCTCCCAACAACAATTCCACATAAAGAAACCTGCCTTTAGACAACATTCCTTTTGATGTCCAACTTAGTTGTCCTCGTCTCCTTGTTGGCTTCATGGAGGTCTTGCTCAAGCTTGTCTATGTGAAGGTCCATGTTTAGACCTTGTCTAGGATATACTTCATCATATGACCTAGATAACATATTCAAAGGCAAATATTCATGTATATGAACCATGGGTAAGAGATCTTCCATAGCGACAACAACTAAGAGATGATAGCATGGTGGAACATTGGGTGAACTCATCAATAAGGTTTTCCTCGAAAGGACAACCAAGTCAGGCATTGGGTGTAGCACCCTCACGAATGCAGGAAGGCCATTGTTGTAGCATTGGCTAGCAAAACTATAGTTGGATATGGCATGGTAGAGGGGAAGATGTTCTTTTCTCTTTAATCTGATGGTGAAGAGGTGAGAACAATGAAAAGTGGCACGAGGGTGATCGAACACTGAAAGGACAAACCAACGACATAGACCTAGGCATTTGATGGAGGGCATTTACACTTGTAGATAATTATTGGGTGAAGTCATCATCGGTTAACCAGTTGTGAAACTAGCAAACCAACAAGATAGTCCTTTCTTTGATAAAGTATTTATAGATGTATATTAATAATTAATCTTATCATTAGTTTTCTTGTAAGTTTACGTACATACCTCACTCCTTTAACAGAAGTTGGAGAAGTGTTTCCTTTTCAATTGAAAAAATAAAGGACGAAAAAGTTCATATCCATGTTGAAGAGCCATCTATTGATCATAATTGGTGAGCATTATTTTTTAGTATAAGAATATTCGTCTTATTCATATGGTAGTCAAATCAGAACAGAATATCAAAGCACATGCATCTGAAGTTCACGAACTGAAAATCGATAGGCGAAGAAGTATTGCATGCAGGTTTACCTCAACTTTTACTTTTCATCAATTGGGGTTTTCTGGATAAGATTGGCTATTTTTATCTATTTTGGAGGAAAGCTCTAGGTGTTCTGGTTGTTACCTTCGTTTCATCCTTTCATAGCTCACCTTCGGGGTAGTTAAAGTGTGTGGTATAATTTTGTTCGGATGTGTACTAGAAACACAATTCTTTTCAAGCTTGGCTGAAGGTTGCTTTGTGTTCGTAGACATGGGGAACCCTGTTCGACATCGACTTCTCCGAAGGTGATTATGCAGAATATGATGAGAGGGGACAAGAACCTGTTGGAATATCAAACGTCCAAGCTAGTTTCAAAGTGGTAAGCACAAATCAGGTCAAGTTTTCATTCCTAGTTAAGCTCCTGCGATGGAGATATCACCTGACAGTTTTTGTTCCATTTATACAGGCACAGAAGCAGTCCATACATGGCCAGCTTAAATACGTATAAGAGCTGCCTCTCTTGTATGAGTGGCATAATTGATGGCACATACCTATCCTGACTGTGAATCCATAATGAAGTTTTCTTGAAAATGTGAACATTAACCTGACATAATTTTGTATCTCCTTTCCTTATCGCTCTAATTACTAGAACTTATCTTCTCGTTTCCTAATCCCTCTGATTGGCTGTCCCCTGTGCTTCCGGCTCCAGCGTTATACTGCTTGATGCTCGTTAATTTCTGAGTTTGGGTCTCTCTATCTTTTTGTTGCGGGCTTTATGGTCGTTTTACCTAGTTGTGTTTGCTGCAAATTGTGTGCTGCTTATCTAGTCTATCTTCTTTCAACTTTGTTCTGGTTGCGCCTCTTATTATAAGAGCTGCGTTTTTTGCTGTGCTGCTGATCCTTATTTCTGCCTTATTGTACCAGACTATTGTATGCAATACTACTGGCTCTTGTTATCAAAAAAAAAATAAATAAATAAAATACTATAGTAATATAATATGGGTTTGTTTCTTTTTCCTTTAAATGCCATCGAATGATCTTTTCCCGAAAAGAAGATGAACAAATCCGTCGTCTGCTCGTTGCGAACGTGGCAAAACATCTCTCACCACCTCCACTGCCACTACTCTCCTCTTCTTCAGCCAAATTCGAGCTTCCACAGCCACTGTTGTCGATCACCACAAGGTCGGCACCTCTCCCTCTCCCATCTTGCCGACGGCTGCAAATCCATGGCGCAGCTCAAGCAAGTGCACGCCAAGATGATCGTCACCGCCCGCATCCACGACAACTACGCCGCCAGCCGGATCCTCTCCTCCGCCGCCGCCGCCTCGGACCTCCACCATGCCCTCGCGCTCTTCCGCCACACCGACCAACCGAACTCCTTCATGTGGAACACCATCATCCGCGCGCACGCGGACAGCCCCGACCCCTCGAACGCTATTCACCTCTATATCGACATGCTCAGAGTGCAGAAACCACAGCCTCCTGGGAAGCACACCTTCCCTTTCCTCCTCAAGGCCTGCGCCAACTTCAGCGTACGAGATGGAGTGGTGTTACTTTGCACGCAGATTCACGCCCATATTTGCAAACATGGGTTCAGTTTGGATTTGTATGTTGTGAATGGTTTGATACGGTGCTATGGCGTTGGTGACTTGCTTCGCGATGCGCGGAAGCTGTTCGACGGAATGCCCGAGCGGAACTCAGTTGTTTGGACCACGATGGTTAGTGGGTACGCGCAGAACTCGCGGTCGGACGAAGCGTTGGTGCTGTTCGATGAGATGGTTAGGGAAGGGATTGAACCGAACGACGCTACTTTCGCTTCTGTGTTGTCTGCTTGTGCGAGGTCGGGGTGCTTGGAGTTGGGAGAACAGATTCGTTCTTTCGTGGAAGAAAAGGGTATCGAAATGGGAGTTATTCTCTGCACGGCATTGCTGGACATGTATGCTAAGAACGGTGCGATATCAAAGGCAAGCGAGCTCTTTAGGCGGATTCAGGAGAAGAACACGGCAACATGGAATGCTATGATCTGCGGTTTCGCTCAACATGGTCATGCCAATGCTGCATTGGAGCTCTTCAGGGAGCTAGAAAAGGAGGAAGAAGTCATGCCCAATGATGTTACATTTGTGGGTGTTCTATCTGCTTGCTGCCATGCCGGATTGCTTGACGTGGGTCGAGAGATTTTCTATTCTATGGAGAGAGTATATGGGATTGAACCAAAGATTGAGCATTATGGGTGCATGGTTAATCTTCTCGGCCGAAGTGGGAGATTGGTAGAGGCCGAGGAGTTTATAAAGAGTATGAGATGGAGAGCAGATGTTGCGGTTTTGGGAGCTTTACTCACGGCTTGTAAGAAGAACAAGAACGTCGAGATAGCAAAGAGGGTGGCACAACAGATCCTGGACTTGGAGCCTTCTAATCATGGTGTTTACGTCGTTCTATCTAATATATGCGCTGAGACTGGCAAATGGGATGATGTCATTAGGTTGAGAACGATGATGAAATCTGGAGGATTAAGAAAGATTCCTGGATGGAGTTGTGTGGATGGCGATGCATGATAATTAGAATTTCAATGAAACACTGCTTTGAGTTCATCTCAAGTGAGGTGTCATGAACCCTTGTACAGAAGATACACGATGCATCATTCTTAATATGAAGGAGTTCAGTAAACCATGAATGGATTTTTGCTTTCTGATATGCTTACGTTCACAAAAGATCTTGAGGTAATCCAGTAAATTCCTGCGCCATCTGCTAATGTATCTCAAGCATGTCTTCTTGGAAAAGTTGACCAAAATTAAAGCGTTGCAATCAATGAAAATTTCTGCATCTGCAAATTCTTTAGGCCATGTTTGGTTGGCAGAATCATAATGTAATGTAACCAAAATACAAGGAATTTAATTACATTGTAAGAAGATTATATGGAAATCAATTACAATGTTTAGGTGATTAAAATTTGTATTTAATTTAATATTTCAGTTATGATGATTATTAGAATTACTTCGACCACAGTCATAACATCTTTGTAGATCATCACAGATTTCGACGATGATCAGGATAATTTTGACAATTGTTGGAGAAACTCCGTCAATGTCTGGGCATCAGTAGGGTAACGTCGACGATTGTAGGAGTGATTCCGACTATAATTAGCCACTATTGAAGTGATTTCAATGATGACTAGAGTAACTCTAGCCATCATCGAACTAACCCTAACGATCGTCAAAATGTCACTAGCGATTATTGAAGTTATTCTAGTGGTGGTCGTAGTTGTTCCAATGATCATCAAAGCAATTCTGGATTGCTAGAGCAACTCTAATAATCATTGGAGTAATTCTGACGATGGTCAGATTAATTTCAATGGTTGTTCAATGGAGTTACTTAGGCAATGATTGGAGTTAAAGTTTTACTTCGACGATCGTTATAGTAATTTCAGATCACATTTACATTAACAAAGTGTGTCAACATCATGCTAACGTCGCAAACAATCATATCATTATGCATAGTCATACGTTATAAGTTTACAATCCATATGTGGTTGATACAGTCAATATAATCATAAGCTACTGAAAATAATATACTCGTGAGTCATTGAAGATAGCATGAGAAATTAACATTTCTTTTTTAAACCACAAGATTTAAGGCAAATGATATTGAGAGATCTATACTAAAAACAGCCCATTTAGGGTTTACAAGGACGAACAAGCTTGAATGGCACCATCAAGCTGACTTTATGTTTTAGCCAAGTTATGCTATTGATTGCATATTCAGATGCAAATTGGGATGGAAACCCAAAATCAACAAATGCTTGTTGTGTAGATATGGGCGCAAGCCTAATTTCAAGGTGTGCTAAGGAACAAAAGGTTGTATTTTTGTAAACTTTTATTATTATGAACTATAAGTGCACAACATATTATGTACACAAAAACAAATATTGGTTGATCCCTTGAAGAAAAAGAGGTACTTAGAGTTGTAATTCTACTATTAAATTAAGATGGAAGATAGAGAAGATGATGATGTAATTAAAATAAAATAAAATTAATTTTGTGAATTAGTACGGAGAACTTGTATGATAATCAAAACCTAAGATTTTGAATCCACTATCCAACCAACCATAATAATCAACTACTTCACATATACACTCATTTTTTTTCTTTAATCTTAGAAATCAACAAACATGAAATTTCCCATAAGAAGCATAATCTATGTGGAATAGATAATATACTATAAAGTTTTGAATAGATAACAATAGTATGGTAACATGATGATTTGAGACTAAAATGATAATAACATGCAATTCTATAACAACATACAAGGTCTCAATTAATCTTCTGTAAGAGTAGGCATATTTAAGGAAGAACAAGAAAAATAGAAGAAGAAAGAGAAGATGGCATGATAAAAGGAAAAAAGAAACTAGTTTTATAGATCCTTCAAACCCATTACAACAACGTTTGATGGTCAACCCCCGCTAATAGAGAAGTGACCCCAATAAGGTACATAGGGTAGAGGATATCAAAATAAAAAGAATCACGGCTCTCTTTGTAGACTAGGGCTTTACATCTCTTTGAAATTATCTTTGGTTTAAAACAAAAATGTTGATATATAGATAAGATGTAGATATGATGTTGAATACCTTAGAAAAATCTAGAGGAAAATTTCCACAATTTGATTGTCAATTGAACCTTCCTTCTTTTGAAGTAAACAACACCAAAAGAGGTGGTAGAGAAAAAAAATTGGAAAAATTAATTGAAGGAAACATTCAAGGGTGCACTTCATTGTTAGGAATATTGACTTTTCAAACTTATTTTCAATTCCATTCCATTATGTCTAACTTAATGATAAAGACAAAATACAACTGTGACCATGCCGACGACTTCTTCGTCGGAAACGAGAAAGGTTAAATGCACAAACCGAGAAGGCCACAGCGAAATGGTGAATCCGAGAAAAGACACTCGACTCAAAAATATCAAAGCAAAAGCAAAACAATCAGGATAAGGAAAATAGAGTTGACACCTAATCTATTAGAAATCGAAAGACGAAGACAATTGAATGCAAATGAATGCAATAAAACGATGCAAGGATGCAAATGCAATAATCTGTACCAAATGGATGTGACACATTGATCATTGTGTGCCAAAGAAAGAGTAAGGACTACTATTACATATGGAAAAAGTGTTAGACACTCCCATACACTCGTTGAATTGATCTTTCTTGGCTAGCTCACTCACATGTATGACCAATGCAAATGTATGCTTGCTCGTTAATGTATGTCTTGAGATGAATGCTCGATGTCATGCCAAAGTGCGAATAAAACATGTGGGAGGAGGAGACCATGCAATCTAATGCTCAACCACACTATATGTGTTCTAAACTATGGCACTCATGCATAGGAACCATGCTGGTACAATCCACTAGTGAAGTACGTAAGATCATTACACCTAGTTCATAAAACCTCAAATAATAAGTATCATTGTCCTAATGGATGAATGCTAAATGCCAAAATATGCATAAAACTATGCAATGCAAGTAAGATCATGCAAAAGTGCAAATAAAACATGTAGGAAAGTAGATCAAAGTGTCAAAAAACTAAGATGCATGCAAGGGTGTGCTCAGCACTACGATCCGTGCTGGTCACCTGCACTAGCGAGTTGCGATTGTGAGTCATGCTAGCTATCCATGCTCTAGGTTTTACAGAGCAAGCTGCAGGCTTCTCATCACACAATGATAAAATGGAAACAATTGAAACCAACAATGCAACACTGGGGAAGCAATAGAAAGCAACGATGAACACATCTAAAGATGAAATGGTGGCCTAGGATGCATGCATGCTTCTCCCCATCTCACTATCTGTCATTGGGTTCTGTCGGCACTTTCGGCCATTGAAGCCAACCTTGTTCCAAGAGCCCACTGCGACATCCATGAAGGATGGAGGAAGCGAAAGTCAAGAAGAAAACATGATGCTGATGCCATGGGAAACAAGATGCAATTTTAGTGCTCACTTGCCATCTCCTTCTGTCGTGACTTCCTACGTCATCACTGCCAGTGAGGTGGCTGGCCTAAGATGTAGAAATCCTCGACTACGATCATGCATGGAGTGTCGAGGGAAGGATAGAAGCAAGCACAAAGATGGGTGGTGGCCCAAGCTTGACGGTTGATGACCTCACATAGGTTGTGACCCATTATCAGAAAACAGGGAATGCGAGCAAAAAACCAGAAAAAACAGACAAAAACAATACAAAATGGTGATGTAGAAACATCACAGAGCTTGAAGATGAGAGAATTATGCAATGGGAAAGGGTGCTTACCTGTATGAAACGTGTGGGTTGTCCTTCTTGGCATTGTGGCTAGCAACAACACTACTCCTAGCTTGGCGTTACTCGACGATGACAGCGACAGGGGTTGCTCGATTGTAGGATGTTGGATAGTGCTCGGGGAATGCAAAAGGTGGCATTGTTGGGGAATGCAATAGAAGGTAGTTGGGTAAGGCTTTGCTATGCAATGGTCGGAGATGGAAGGAGGGTAGTGCAAATAGGAGAGGTAGTGGGTGATTCTCTAGTGGTGCTCAGGCAATGTTGGGTGATTGGGATGGTCTGCCGAGAGGTTCTCATGTGGGAGGATGTCATTGTTTTATAGGAGGATGAGTAATGATCATTGATGAATAACTGACTTATGAATAAGAGGCTTGGATTTAATCAAGTGAATTGGATTGAGATTTAAATCTTGGATGAGGGGGATGATGGTCCAACAATGTCAAGGGACACGTTTAAATCCATGCAAACCAATAGGAAGTAAGGATTTGATGGTCCAAAAGTGAAAGGACCAACTAATCCCTCAACAGTTTTTGCTATTGACTTAGGGATGCCGCGGTAATGATCTATGCTGACCACTCATGCTAGCCATTTGTGCTACATAATCACATTGGCAATTCGTGACAGTGACCCACGTTGGACCTATTGCTGGACCTGTTGTATAGATTTTGGGCCCATTTCCTTGCATGTTAGACCACTAAAAGGGATTGGGCTCCTAAGGCTAGTGGTTTTGCTAAGGTTTAGGGTAAATTTATAGTCTTGGGCTGGTTTGAGGTGTTAAAATGGTTTTGGTGCTAGGATATGCCTCGTCATAACTAGAGTAAGTTGTTCCAAAGGAGTCCGTCAACAAGCAGTTGCAAAATTAGGGTGTCTACAGATATCCCTCCCTGAGCGAGGTCAAGGGGACTGAGACTAATGCTCAGGGTTGACAAGATACTACACCTGAAGCCCACGGGAAGGTAATGTTTGCTATTGGCATTGAGCCACTTATTCAGTGAATGCATCGAAAGTCATGATTTGTTGTTGGAATGCAAATGTGGATAGGAAAACCATGTTGAAATGCGAAAGCCAATGCGGATGCAATACTGGGATGCAAATGCAGGTGCGGATGGTGTGTGCTAATGCGAATGCAATGTTGGGATGGGAATGTGGATGATGCATGCTGATGCATGTGAATGGTGTGTACTGGTGCAGATGGTGCATGCTAAATGCTGATGCGGTGTGCGCCAAGCTCCACTAGGGATATGCACAACTTTGCGCAATGCGAATGTGAATGCCAAGTATGCGATACTAATGTAATGATGTAGTTGCAGTGCGTGTAGCGTGGATGATGATTATGCAATGATGCAGTGAATGTCGAGCAGGAAGTGCCAAGGACAAGTCACTGGCACCCAATACTGTGGGAGGCATGCTGAGCATGCGATGTTGATGAGGTAATAATGCAAGTGAGGTGGCATTAAGGTCGAGGCATGCGGTGTTGGACACGTGGTGCGGAACATACCACATTGAGTAGGCAATGTTGAGGACAAGTTACAGGCACTCAATGCTGCAGGAGGCATGCTGAGCACACGGTGCGAGGTATGTAACAATGCAAGTGAAATGGCATTAAGATCGATGCATGTAGTATTGAGCACATGGTGCGAAATATACCACACTGAGCAGGTAGTGCTGAAGATAAGTCACTGGCATTAAATGCCGTGGGAGGCATGCTGAGCACATGGTGTAGGGATTCAACACTTGGCAAGTAAGGTCGAGCGATGCGAAGGTAGGACATAATGTTAGGATGCTAATGGGGATGCCGATGCAATGCTCATGCTATGAGGTGCGATAAGATGTAATGCCTACATAATGACATGCAATGATATGCAGTGGGATGCAATTGGATACAATGATATGCTATGAGGTGTGATAAGATGCGATGTAATGTTTATGCAATGATATACAATCAAATGCAATGGGATGCGACAATATGTTATGAAATACTGAGTGACAAGTTAGGGGCTAATCAGCCTAGAAAAAGGCACTATAGACCATGAAACGTGCATAAAGAGGGGCACTAGACAAGATTGATGGGCCCACCAACTAGCGAAAGGGGTATGATAACATAACGAACTCATCAACCGGATAGTTAGGGTTATTAGCCTGAGGAGAAAAGGTGTGTGGCAAGTTTGACGAGCTTGTTGATTGGATAGTTAAGGCTATCAGCCTAAAGAGAAGATGGGCATGGCAAGTTTGAAACTTGCCTACCAGAAGGTGGGACACAAGAGAGGTGATAGGCCAATGAGCCTATCGATCAAGAGGGGTGGTGACAAGCCAATGAACCTATCATCATAGATGCAAAAGACAACGGGAATATCACACTCGAAGGTGTGGCAGTGGTTAGAAGACAATCCCGTAATAGTTGAGAATGTTAGTCTAGGAAGAAGAAGGGCATGTAAGTAAAGGACAATTGAAATGCCTCTGGTATTGAGGGATGATACAACAAGATAGCTAAAATCAAGGGACGGACGATGCCAAAAGGAATTAGAGGGCAGATCGTGAGATACTAGGGCAAAAAGATGCCCCTAGTATCAAAGCAAGTTACCATAGGAAATGCTAGACACCCATCATAGGCGTGCAATGGTCTCAAAGCAGACATGCAATGTTTTGCCATGAAAAGGTAAGATGTAGACATGTCGGTCATCATAGACCACCTAGTGTGATGGATAGCTAGAACAGGATGAGTGGGAAAAGAGGCAAAGAGGAAGATGCTAATGTAGGGGTCAGGTTGTGTTTGCAGGGCACCCTAGACCATTGTGCTTTGCTGGATCACGTGCTGGGTGAGGTAAGGAACAATACTTGCTTGCTAGATTATTTGAAGGCATGCATAATCAACTACGGTCCTAAGTTATGCTTGGAAAGTAGAATGAATTGCACTCAGTTGATCTTAGCCTTTTGATTGGGTCATGGTTTGCCTCTAAAATGCATGCCTGGATTGTGCACTGCTTTTTTGCTTGCTCAGCTATTGCATTCTTGCTTTCTATACTTTGCTGTGCTATCTCCAGGCATTCCCTAGTAGTGTTTGTAGCACTTATCTTGTTGTAGGGAGATTACTGCCATGCTATCGATTCTGCAAATCTGTGTGGTCTATGCATTGATAGGTGCCCTTGGTGCATGTACACTCTGACCAGAAAAGTAGCTAAAATGTCCCTAGTTGAAAACGCTCAATGAAGACCTACAAGGCAATACATATAGAAGCAAAGAGGCTCAAGCAAGCAAGCTAATTTATCAAGGGGAGTTGTTTTGCTTTGTTTGTTTTTTTTTTTTTTGCAAGTAGGCCGATTGATTATTAATGGGGTCTTTATTGTTTTACATACATGTGGGTTGGTTGATTAAGGTTGATTTTATTGTTTACCCTCAATTATGCTGGAAAGCTTCATGCCTACTGAAGAGGGGCAGGACGCCCTTGACTAAATAAACCTTACTGAGACTCACAAGCTGTAGGTGGCTCTCGTTTGGTGGGTGGTGGCACTCAAGCTCGCTATGTCAAGTGGTGTGATGGATCAAGCTCCATGCCAAGCTTTTTAAGGTCCTACACCTATTCTTTTGAGATCCTTGATATTTCTTTTGCTCCCTCATAGATGTGTAGATTCACTCTATCCCTGGCTTGGAGGAAATAAGTACCTGGCCAAGGTTGCAGGCTTTTGCTATAGGAGGGGGACTAGTCCCTCGACGGTGTGGACTTCCAAAGCGCATGCTTTGACTCCTCTCCAAGCTATGTCGTAGGAATAAGGCTATGCCACACATCTCTTGGTCTTGGGCTAACTTCTATCTTCGCCTTTTATCTTCTATTTCTTTTGTGCCCATGCAGATGTATATATTCTTGCTCACTCGTTCAGTCATCCTAGTATTTTATCTCCCTCTTAGAGGTGTAGGGCCCTTGTGGAGTTTGGACACTTTGTCTGACTCTCGGTGGGTGGTGGCTTCCTCACTTACCTGATCATTTAGGCAATGTCAACTGAGGAGAGGCAGTCCGTTCTGATGTAGACAAACTTCTTTTGTTCTTGTCATTGGGTAGGTGTAGTCACCCCGATTTTGAGGTGACCCAGGAATGAGTGTCCCTATGTTGCTTTGGATGCGATCAGCCCTTGAACCGAGCCCCAAACCCACTAGCCAGAGCCCCAAATCAGATTTGTGAGCAGGGCTGGCGCACCAAGGTGGCGCACCAACCTGGCGCCCAGCTCTGACTGCTGACCTTCCAC
>JAMKQA010037049.1:0-13736 GCA_024699735.1 Posidonia australis | reverse complement strand
TATATATATATATATATATATATATATATATATATATATATATATATATATATTAGTGGGTCCACGGGTCTGGGTTTTTTTAGACCCAGACCTGACCCAATAAGTGAGCGGGTCTAACGGGTCCGGGTCCACGGGTTTGAAAATCAAGACCCAGACCCAGACCCAGCGGGTCCAGACCCACGGATCTGGGTCTAGACCCGACCCATTGCCGCCCCTACCTCTCACCAGCCGGTGGGCCGACGGGGTGTGGCTTCTGAACCTAGAAGCGACGTGTCTGAGAAGCCTGGTCTCTCTGGCCCCTCGAGTTCCGTGTGACGGTATTCTCGGTATTCCCCTCCTGTGATTTGCGAGGGTTTTAGTAATTTTAGGAGTAAAGTTGGGGGGTCTTTCGATAATAACGCGAGTGATAATATTAATTCTCACCTTTCTCTGCCTTCTGTCAATTTGGTGGGGCCCTTGGGATTCTGCACGACTGACAACTTACCGTTTTTGTCTGACCCCTGCTCTCCTCACGTCTCTTCTGGCTTTATTGAGGAGGTGGTTTGTCTGCCCGGGAATGGAAACTTCCCCCACTCCCTTGAAAATTCTGACATTTCGCCGAATTTTCTGACACAAATCTCTGCGATAGAGATTTTGTCTGACCACTGTAATAAGAACTTTGAGTGGCTCGCGTTTTGCCGTTTTGAACCCATCTCCTTCTTCCTCTGAAAATACTCTGGACTGCGAGGCTGGTTCCCCTGGGTGGACACTGGTGGCGAAGAAGAAGAATATCTCGTCCCCTCTGGTACATTTCTGTAGAGATAATAATTGTTGTTTTTAATGTGGTCTGCGTGGCCATATAAGGAGCAATTGTAAATTTTCTGGGGCTTGTTATAGATGTAAAGCATCTTCTCATTTGGTGGCCATTTGTGACTTTTTTCAGGAGTCCAGATCTCATTCTAAAATGGCTGGTTTGTCACCCCAAAACCCAATAGTCATTTACCCCTCTGATGCCTCATGTGACCTCACAATCCATTACTCTTGTTGTGCGATAGTCACAGATCACTCCTCCCGACTTTCCTCTGATATGTTATCCCAGCATATACTCACCAACTGGCCTCTACATGTTAAAGTAGAGATTTCTGATTTTTTCCCCTAGGAAATTTTTGTTAAAATTTCCATCCATCAAAGACAAAAATGACACCCTGAGTCGATTTGGGTCCTCTCTCCACTCACTCTCTGCTTTGTTTGTGCACTGGACGCCTAGTTCCAATGTTGTGCTCTCCCTTAAGGAAGAGGGGACCTGGATCAGGTTGGAAGGAATTCCCCATCATTTATGGTGCACTGATGTATTCCATAGGTTGGTCTCAGATTTTGCTGAGCTGCTTGAAGTAGACTTATCTATTACAGAGTTAAGTTTTTGGGGTTTGCTAGGGTGAGGATCAAGATCTTCCCGGGTAAAGAGACCCCTGATGTGAGATTTTTCGTTTATGGGAAAACTGTCTACCCCATCAAGTATAGACTAAGCTGGGACCTTTGCCCTTCTACCTCTCCTCCCACCCACAAGCCTTTTCCTGCATGGCCCAAACATACCTCCCAGGCCTCCTCCTCTAGAAACCTGTTTCCTGTTAGGAAACCTTTTAAGAAAGGTTGGCGAGGCAATAACAGTGGTAAGAACCATCAAATCTCCAAGTCCCAGCCCAAATCTGGGAAAAATGTTTGGATGAGACCCTCCTTTTCCCCTTCTCCTAAGTCTTCATCTCATGGGACTGCTGGGTTGTTACCCACCCCTACAACCCCAGGCAATATTATAGCAACACCTGTCCCTCCCATCCAAAAAAATTCTAAGCGCTCTAATGTAGCTCCAACTTGGGTAGAATCTGAAATTAAGGCCAGGAACCTCTCGCTGGCTAAATTCAAAAAGGTCATGGCTATCTATGACTATCTGGACCAGGAGGAATTGGGTTCTACACACTCTAAGAAGCCTGCCTCTAGGCCCCCTACTCCTGTGCATGCACCAGGTGAGGATTTTCATACTTATTGTGAAAACATTATTGATTTCAGCCATGGCTTTGTAGCTAGTAACTCTTTCGATTCCAATGCTGTTAATCTGCTGCTTCCTGGTAATTCTATATCTTATTCTGAGGATCCCCTGATATGGGAGTCTTATGAGCACTTTAAATGCTTTTGTAATAAAATTGGTATCTCATTATCCTCTAAAGAAGACTCAATAGCCTTTTTTAACCAAGTAAGGAAGGATCAGGGCAAAGACTATGTTATGTTAGAAGACCCTCAAGCTCCCTTGGATGGGGGGGTTCTTCTGTTTAGGTTTCATTATTATTATTATGATTATAGTAGCTTGGAATATTAGAGAAATGGGGTCTGGACACAAGAAGAGAGAATTAAAAGAATTTATTGTATCTAAAATATGCGATATTATTATCGTCAGTGAAACCAAGCAGGAAGAGTTTACCGAATGGTCATTAAGATATTTAGGAGGCAATAAAATCAACACATGGTCTTTGGTCCCCTTGATTGGTGCTTCCGGGGGGATACTGATAAGGTGGGATAGCAGGCAATATAAGGCTATCAGTTGCATCCCGTTCAGTTTTAGTCTATCAATTAATTTTGAAAGTTTGGATAATAATTTGGTTTGGTGGCTCACTGGAGTGTATGGCCCCTGTGATCAGAGTATGAAACCCATTTTTATGGAAGAACTGCATCATATAGGCACTATGGTTAATAATAGATGGCTCCTGGGGGGTGACTTTAATGTCATTAGGTTCCCTAGTGAACACTCCCCTCTTATTGACAGCAACATTCATATGGACAGATTTAATGACTTTATTGATCAAAATTCTATGATCGACTTATCACCAAATAACTTCTCTTTTACCTGGTCTAACTTTCAAGATAACCCTACAATGATTAAGCTTGATCGTTTCCTTATGTCCCCAGGTTTGTCAGTGAGTTTTCCAGACTCATTGTGTTCAGGCAAGGCAAGAATTGTATCTGACCATATTCCTATTCTGATTAATACTTTATCCCCTAATTGGGGCCCCATCCCTTTTAAATTCTACAAATCCTGGTTTTCCTATGATGGTATTGAACAAGTCATAAAGGAATTTTGGGGGCAGAATGATTATCCATTGTCTGTTACATCTCTTGTTTCTGAGTTTAGTTCTAAATTAAAAAAATCTAAAAGCTATACTCAAAAAATGGTTAGAGCCAATAAAAGCTTTTAGAACTAAAAGACTCAGAACTATTGAAGTTCTAATTCAGGAAATGGACAGTCTAGCTGAAGATTCTGACAATATAGACTGGACTCAGAAAAAGGCATTGAGATTGGAACATCTTAATCTTCTTAAAGAGCAAGAGGTATATTGGAGACAAAAATCTAGAATCCAGTGGCTGAAGGAAGGAGACTTGAACACCTTTTTTTTTCATAATATGGTTAAATGCCATAGGAGGAACAATAACATCTCCTCTCTACTAATTAATGACATAGTATCTACTACTCACTCTGAAATCTGTGGGGAAGCAGAGAACCACTTTATTAGGTTATTCAACAAGGGTGTTTACCCTCAAATAACTCTAGACTGGGATGCTTTAATCCTAGTGAAACTTTCCTATCCAGAACAGATAGAGATCCCTTTTGAGGAAGAGGAAATTAGGAAAAGTGTATTTCACCTTGCTGGAGATAAATCACCAAGTCCTGATGGTTTTCCTCTATTCTTTTTTCAGCACTTTTGGGATCTTTTGAAGAAAGAGATTATTAATATCTTTAATGTGTTTCACTCTTCTAATGATCCTGAATTCCTGTCTTCAGTAAATCAGACCTTCATTGCTTTAATCCCAAAGAAGTTGGGGTCCATTAGGATACAGGACTTTAGACCCATTAGTTTACTTAATAGTATATATAAAATCATCACAAAAACTTTGGCCTCCAGGTTAACTCCAGCTCTAAATTCTATCATTGATGCATCCCAGTGTGCATTTCTGACAGGGAGGTCCATTGAGGATTGTTTCCTGATTGCTCAGGAAACCCTATATTATATGAAGTCTACTAATATCAAAGGTTATTTGTTGAAAATAGACTTTGAAAAAGCTTTTGATAATATTAACTGGAATTTCCTTCTTGATTCTCTTTCTAGCCTGGGCTTTGGAGATAGGTGGATCTCTTGGATCCGCATGTGTATACAATCTGCAAAATTTTCTGTGTTAATCAATGGATCACCTACAGGCTATTTTGGAGCTTCTAATGGGCTGAGGTAGGGAGATCCCCTGTCCCCACTTCTGTTCATCATTGCTTCTAATGTTCTTAATGCAATGTTGAAGGTAGCCAAGAGAAATAATCTTATTTCTGGGATAACATTTCCTAATGATGGCCCTTCAGTGATTAATTTACAATATGCTGATGATACTCTATTATTTTTGACTGATAATAAGGAGAATTTGATCAATGTCAAAAGAATTTTATGTTGCTTTCAGACTTGTTCTGGTCTCAAAATAAATTTCTTAAAATCTTCATTAACCGGAGTGGGGGTTAATCAGGCAGAGCTTTTATCTTTTTGTGATATCTTGGGATGTGAGAAGCTAGATCTCCCAATCACATATCTGGGACTGCCTTTGCATTTTAAAAAAGCAAATGCTTCTAGTTGGGCTTATCTGTGATAGAGAAAGTTACTAAGAAGCTCTCTTCCTGGAAGGCCAGACACTTATCATTAGGGGGAAGACTTACTTTGGTTAATGCTGTGTTGTCAGTCAATCCAACATACTATTTGTCTATCCTTCATATGCTTTCAAAAATAGAGAAAAAAATTAGATACTTTAAGAAGTAAATTCCTATGGAACTCTTTATCTAATAATTAGAAAGGGAGGCATCTTATTAATTGGTCTAATATATGTAGATCAAAAGAACAAAATGGCTGGGGAATTATCAATCTGAAAATTTTTAGTGCAGCCCTCAAGACCAAGTTACTATGGCAATTTTTCTCTAATCAATTCAATCCTGGTTGGAAGCTATTGATTAAGGCTAGGTATTTGCATAGGGACCCTAGAGCAATATTAAACTCTTCTACTGCCTTTTGTTCTCCACTGTGGAGCTATTTAAAGCAGGGATTTGCTTTCTTCAATTGCTTTACTTCTGTATCGGTTGGCAATGGACTTAACACAATGTTCTGGAATCATAAATGGCTCAATGACTGTCCATTATATATCTCTATGCCTGAACTATATCGTGTAGCTAGATTTAAAAAAGCTACTATAAAGAAAACTGTGGACATTTTCTACAGAGACTTTAACAGATTGTTTTTAATGTCCCAATGCTATACTATTAATTCCAGTATGCTTCAGGCTCAGTTGGAAAAATTTGTTAATATTCTGCAAACTTTATCTTTGGATAATAGTGATGATAAATTCTTATGGCTGTCCCCTAATCAAAGTCCTTTCTCTGTAAAGGCAGCATACAGTATACTTAATGATGGGGGTCTTCGTAATGGTTTCTACCAGTGCATTTGGGTTAGTTGTACTCCAGTAAAAGTAAAGCTCTTCTCATGGTTAGTAATTAAAAATAAGAATCTGACAAAAGAAAATTTGTTGAAAAGAACATGGACTGGGTCTCCATTATGCACATTCTGTCTTGTAAGCATTGAAAATAACAATCACTTGTTTCTAAATTGTACTTTTGTAAGTAAAATTTGAGATTTCTTCTTGGCTTCAGCACTTTATCCTGGTCATTTTAATGTTACTGAATTATTTCTTTCAGTCCCACATTTTAAATATTATTTGCCTTATTCTGGTTGGACTTTGTTGCTTTAAATCATTCTCTGGCTGATTTGGAAAGAAATGAATAATATGATTTTTCAAAATTCATGTAAATCTTCTTCTTCCATTATTTATGATATTATCTATTTGATGAATCTCTGGATAGATAATCTTGTTTCAAGATTTGAGAAGAAGGATATGAGGCAATTTCTTTCTGTCATGGCTTCTCAGCCTGTCGACTCCTCCAATCCTTCTATCCCCTCTTATTCCAGAATCCATTCTGGAGTTGATTCTCTGCCCCTTGGTGATTCAGGGAGAGTGTCTTTACCCTCTGATGGACTCTAAGACATTTTATATATCTTTAATTCCATTTCACCATTGGTGTAACATTTTGATAATATTTTGGCTGTTTGCCAATGGATCTGTAATTGTTAAGACTGGACAATGTTTTCTTACTTGGCATTTAAAGCCGATGAAATATTAAATAGCTAAATCTTTAACAAAAAAAAAAAAATTGTTTTTGAACAAAATGGCTTCGTCAGGTGTTTATCGTGATTGTTGTAATCGGATCCAACATGGAAATCTGTATCTTGCTTACGCTTCGACCAGGTAGAGCTTTGGGTGTAAGTCGGGTTCGAGTTGGGTCAAGGTCTGAGTCCCGATGGATGGGTCTAATTTTACCCCTGAATTCGCTGAACTTCACCAATTGGCCACTGCAAAATGTGGAAAGGCAGTATTTGGCCACTGGATCTTGGAACGGACGGTGTGGATCAAGTTCACGGACATGGAAACTGGGCACCCCGTAACGTGTTTTCCTTTGCGCGACGAGGGGAAAAAGGGGAAAAAAAGGGAGAAATTCCGAATTCCGGACGTAAAAGGAAATCCATTTCTATTTGCCAACTCCCGGGCTTCTTCCTCGACAAGCCATCCAAATAAGAGACTATAAAAGACAAAATCTACCGGGATTCGAAATCCCCCCACACACCCACTCCCTCCCAGGGTTCGTCCCCTCCTGAAGGGTTTCCCTTCCATGGCACCGGCGGTGAAGAGGGAGTACGTTACCAGGGCGAGGGAGGAAGGTAGCAATGGCGGTGAAGAGGCTCCGCAGGGGACGATGGACCGGAGGGTTCTCCGGTCCAAGTACTTGGCTGTGAAGAGTCTCATCTCTGGTATTCGTTTGGTTCCTTTCTTCTCCTTGGCTTTTCTTTTTTTTTCTGTTGATTGAAATTTGTGTGTTTTCGTTTGATGGGTTGGAGGGTTTTTTTATGGTCTGGGTTTTTTACTTCTTTTTCTGGGTTTTGCAGAAGACAGGGATAATTTGTATAAGGCGGATTCGGAGAAGTTCTCGTCGATAATCGGTGAAGTTGAGTCGCTTCACAAATTTGGTAAGGGGAAATCGGAAATTTGTTGTTTTGTTTTGATTGTTTTTTTTTCTTCTTTTTGTGGTTTTGTTTTGTGTTCCTTAATAGCATGCTTGCATTTATTGTAGATGAAAAGTCGGAATTTTGTTGATTTCTAGTTCTCGTATATCATTGTTCATTTGGTTTGATGAACTTTTGAATTTTTTTGGGGGACGTTGTAGATAATGTTTTTTTTCCGTCGTTCCCCGTACACCATTTTATGTTTTTTTTTTTTTCAATCACCAGTTTTCATGTTAACCAAATATCTTTTGTAAAACTAAAAACATTTTGAAGTCTGGTAAAGCTACCATGGTTGATTGGTTGGTCATGCTGCTATTATACGATATAGTGCCAAATTTCAGTATGTTCTTCTTTCCTTTGGTCAATGTTAATATGTAGTTTGTCGGTAAAGCTTGCCGCAAGTGCCTAGAGTTTATCGATTGTTTAGAAATTTGTGGATGTGTCACAAAGCCTGCAGACATTCGCTGGCTTTCTGAATGTCATTAACTGCTATCAAAGACTGTTTCGGTGTGAAATTATTTTTGGTCTTTTTGTATCCGACTTTAATGCATTTTGTACTAGCAGTCTTTTTACCCTATGCAAATTGTTTCCTTCTTGACGCATAACTATTTGTTGGTGTTTTTTGTTCCAGTCCAAAAGCCAAGAGAACAAGTGGCTGATGCAGAGGCCTTACTAGACATTGCTAATTCCCTAGTAACTTGTGTTAAGTCTTATTGCAATGAAGGGGTTACACCTGCAGATTTCGTAACCATGCTTCTTGAGAATTTCGGCCATCAAGATGTAGTACCAAGTGGACAGGACAGAAACAATATTATTTCTTGGACTGATGTTGGCCTTGCTGTTTCTCATGTTTTCAGAAGAGCCTCCGGATGTTGCACAATGTAATTAACCTTCTCGATCTATTTATGTAATTCCAGTTAGCTATATACTTGCACTGAAATTAGAATACTTGAGAACCATGTGCTTCCTTCTTAATTTAGGCTTGGTCCCATGAATATGGAATTGAAGCAACGCAAAATGGTTGGTCCCAGAAAAAGACGGATGCCTCTTGCTGCTAGTACTCGTCCAGAAGAGGTATTTCAGAATATGCAACTATTATTTGCTGTTAACATGATATCTTGGTTCCATTGTTAAAGTTCTTTTAGAGTGATTTTTTTTATAATTTTATTATCATCTCTTACATATTTTTATGATATTTTTACATGAAAATTTCGATATTTAAATCATTATTTATTTTTACAGGTTGAAGAGAAAGACTCAGAAAAGAAAACGGATACTGACAAGAAGATGGCTACAATGTTTGGAATATTAAGAAAACACAAAAGTGTGAGACTTGAAAATCTGGTGTTAAACAGAGAGTCTTTTGCGCAGACAGTTGAAAACATATTTGCCCTTTCATTTCTTGTTAAAGATGGACGAGTTGCAATGAGGGTGAATGATGATGGGCAGCACATGATCTGTAAGATGAGAATCTCTTTGTTAGGTTATGTACTTTCTCTGACTATGGAACTTTTCTGCTAATTTATCAATAATGACTTCTGTCTTTCAACATCCCAGATCCAAAGAATGCCCCTGCTGCGGCTTCAGTAGCGTCTGGTGATGTTTCTTTCAGCCATTTCGTGTTCAGATTTGATTTCATGGACTGGAAGGTGTGCAAGAGTATAACGTGTCCTTTCTGCTAAATGTCGTTTTATCCAGTTGTTTACCCCTTTTTCTTCTTCTACTAGGTTTTCTGTACTGATTGTATTGTCTTATGTCTTTGTGATATGTAGTTCATGCTGGATACTGTGACTGCTGGTGATGAGCTCATGCCTCATCGAGCCAGCCTGGGAGCATCTGGCACTTCTCAAGGTGAACAAACCACCCAGGGTTCTCAAAAAGGGGCTCCTTCGACACCAATAAGGAAGTTGTCCCGAAACCGTGGTTTAGTTACACAGGAGCAATCGATTGGAAATGGATCCCCAGAAGATGAAGCTTCTGATCTCTCGAGACAGAAGAGGAAGCGACTATTTCGTGGATAGTTTGACTCAAGATCGTGATATGGGGCTGGTGCCCCCATATCTGGTCGAGCAAGTTTCTCACTTATTACACTTCACTTCATTTTGTAAAATATGTATGCTGCCAACCTTTCCTAGTTTTGTTGCCTTTTGTTTTAGGAACCACTGGGCATCTGTTTACATTATATCCAAAGATGGACTACCCCTATTGATAAAATAGGAAGGCTGGATGGTTTTTGTTAGCTATTGCACTGCTGACTGACCATGGTCAAACTTCTTTTTTGTATTTCTTAAAGTTTTTTTTTTGGAAATAATTTTTAATATATATTATATTCATAATGAACACTTGACTATGAGATCATTATCAAGTGAAATGAATTTTTATAATTTTTTCTTAAGTCGTTGATGAGATATGAATTTAGAAAGTAAATAATATAATAATATGATTGTCTGGAAGTTGAATTTTCAATTTCTCGTACAATTACAAAGAATTTTCATATTGTAGTTTGAATTTCTTAAAGTATTTCTTAAAGTCATGATCCTTTTCTTTGTCAATATACTTTAAATGAAAATTTCTACGGAAGTTTCTCTGTGTTTAGCAAATCTACTTTGTATCGTTTCAATTACATCAGATGTCTCCAAAGAGACGATTGAGTAGTGAATCAGTTGTGTACGTGTTGTATGTTTACATTCTTTGAGTTGCATGATATTCAGCAGACCAACTCAATGACAACGTCAGTATGTATTAAGGACAATGACAAAATTCATACTAAGATCAATGACATCTCCTATTAAGGAAATTGCCGTCAAAAATAATTTGAAGGCAAAACTGCTTCAACAAAAATCTCTACCTGTTATACAAAGAAGGTATGTCATAGGGAAACTTGGCGCGGTTTAAATTAATAGAAAAATGGAAGCTGCTTATAAGTAGTCAAGATGTTGCTTGACAAAGAATTATGTTATTTAAGGTTCATTTGATAAAATTTTTAGATAATTTTTGAACATATAGTTTTTCCTCAGAATCTATAATGATTTAACAATTCTACGAAATGTTATTAACTTTTTAGAAACATGTAGTTTTTAGAATAATTAATGATTCCTTTATATTTCCAAAAGTTAAGATAATGTTGCTTCTAATTAGAAGTTAGTTTCTACATTTGAGTTGAGAAGTTGAAATTTATCAAACAGATCTTTAATTTGAGTCTCTAAGGAGAGACAGATGCACCTCCTGGAACATAATTAAAGTCAAAAAATGCGTGAATGCACAATAATGGAAAATACTTTATTCAATCAATTCAAGTAGTTGAGTTGGTTTGGACCATAAGTTCCATAATCCACATTAGATTTGATCTTAGGCCTTATTTAGAATCTCTTAAATTTAGAAGTTAGATTCTGAATTATTTCCAAAAGTTAACTTCTAAGAGTTTCTATAGAAGTAGATTCTAAGTTACTTGTAAAATCTTATTTAACAAATAAACGTCTCATTAGTAAAAGTTAGTTTCTATCAATAATTCAATTACAATTTAACCTTTGTCAAGTCCACTGTCATTTCCAACCCCACTTCCACCCTCACCGAATAGTACCCTAACGATGCTAACCTGTGTCGCTTCTCTAGGATCATTGTAGTCCTCGACAGCACTGCCATGATCAAACCATCCCCGTCCCTCTCTCCCTCACAACTAGTTCACTCTCATTCCTCGAAGATCTAAACCCCAAGGTCACAAATTTGGTCAATTTCAAGTACATCACGCAACAATGCATCAACAATCAATGCAAGATCAACACTTTTCCTACTTGAAACAATGAGCCAATCGATTAGTCAATCTACAACACAACAAAAACAAGAGAGAACAATAGAAAAATAGAATCACCGAATTGAAGATAGCAAAATCCAATTCAATCTTGAGAATCACAGAATTGACAAATATGAATAACGTCAAGTTCCAGATTGGTACTTGCAATAGCAGGAGAGCAGATCTATGCCTTTGCCACCTCAACCTCCACAGCAATCTCCTCTCCAGCTTCATTCCACCTCACCTCTCCAATGCCTCATCATTGCACTCTCTTTTTGTTTGCTCCAACAACCTCACTAGAGAGCTCCCACTTGAGCTCTACGACTTTCCTGCCTCAAGAACCTCAACTTCTCCCACAACTCCCTCTCAGGTGAGATCCTATCGGAGAACTCCTCACATCGGTTGTCGATGGTGAACCCCCCTCGTCGTCATCACCAACTCGTAGTGACATTGATGAGAGAGATGAGAGGTGAGAGAAAGATAAGTTGGTGGTAAAAATGTAAATAACAATGACATTTTGATGTAAGCTTTAAAATACAATAAGGATAACATAGTCATTGCTTATTTATTTCTCAACTTTCTACTAGAAACTGTCTCTAACCAGTTTCTATAAAAACTATGAAATGCACATAAGAGTCCTCATCTAGAAGTTGTAGCTTATGTGAGAAGAGAAACTGCTTCTATCTTTTTTCATGATTTGTCAAAAACTAACCACGTAAAATCCATTTAGACGTAATTTCAAACAGATTTTTAAAGAAAAATGCTTCAATAAAGAAACAACAAAATAGCTTGAAGTCCAGTTTTGAGTAAAAAAAATTGTGGAAGGGGAAGCCGTTGAAGTAAGTGGAATAGTAAAAGCTAAGCATTGGAAATGATACGAAAATGCACACGATACGTAGAGCCATAAGATAGTAAGCATTTGGACTAGCCTTAGGCCAACCCATCCATCCTTCGTAGATAAACCATTTTGACAATTATAGTACCTAATGTATCTTGTTGTGTCCCTGGTGCATTGGTTAGGTAAAAAGAAACACGTTAAATGACCTTGTGGTTGATATGGGTCTAGCCCATTGGATTGCTCATTATGAAGATTAGCCCACTTGATTGGAAACCAAATGAATTGACCTGCCAACAAAGCCTAAGCGATTGATCAAAATCACTAACCAGAGCAAGTAATAAATGATTGATGTGTACGTTTTAATTAATTACAAGTGCACAATGTACAAAGTAGCACATCGATAAATATGGGTCGATCCCACAGAGAAAAGTATTTTAACAATAAAGATTAACTATCAATTATTGAAAAAGATTTTGAGAGAATTGATGTTTAAAAACTAAAATTAGGCTATCAGGATACAATCAAATTAATTAAAACTTAAGGTTTTAAATTCATTTATGTGAAGTTGAGAATGCATGATTAAATCTACTCTATCTCTTGTTTTAAATCTCAATATTTGATTAAATAATTTTTACCCTAACAAATATACACTATATGCAATGAATCATAAAATATTAAGTAAGAAATAAAAATACATAGAGTCAAATAAATCAAATGATCTATAATAGATCTAAGGTTGTATACATGACCCCCCCAATTCATTCTTCCCCAAGTATAGGTTAAAAAGATTAATTTAATATTAACTTATCAAAGTTTATTGAATAATAACTGGTTTATGTAATATACATCTAGTCTACATAATCATAACAATAAAACACAAGAAAAAGGAAAACTTAATCATAACATCCCAATTTACATAAACTTCATCTTAACCCTAGAATTAAAAGTTTAGCAACTCATAAAGATGTCATAACACAAGAGAAAAGAAGAAGAAGATGATGATGCATCAATCATGATTAAAAAGAACAAAATTCAATCTTTATTGATATAACTTGGAAATTACACGAGAAAAGGTCCTAGATTTAGCACAAAAGAAGGTGAAAAGTTTCAATCCGCTTGCACTCCAAAACTCTGTTAGAAATATTTGTGATTATTTTGATGATTATTCAAAGGTAATTAATTGTTATAAACAATACTTTGAAAAAGAATTAAATATTTAAGGACAAAAATCATATATGCCTTAAGATTCATAGCTCAGAACAAAAACGGCATACCGTATGTAAAACAGTATACCCATTCAGTGAAAAACGGCATACCGTGTGTAAAACGGTATACCGATTTAGGGAAAAACGGAATATGAGTCAGAAGCAACGGTACAATTCTCAACCTTTCGTTTCCAAAAAGAAGAAAAGCAAAACGACATACCGATGGAAAAACGGCATACCGTTTCAGGAGAAAACGGAACAAAGCGTCGGAATTCCGAAGAGTTGCGGAATAGAAGGAAAATGCAGAAACGACATACCGATGGGAAAACGGCATACCGTTTCAGGAGAAATCGGTATACCGAAATCAAAACGGCATACTAAATTGACCATGAATTGTAGGCTGAAGGAAAAACGACACATCGAAGGGCAAAACGGTATACCGATCTACTAGCCGTTTACAACTGTTAGCATAGTCGTTAGATACATTTGATGAATGGCTGGTGGCTATAAATACTACTCATTTATGCCTCTTTAAGACACACATTGAATACTTGTAATTCTTCATCTCCTTTAGTCAAATTCAATATCCTCACAAGCAATTTATAAGCAAAGAGTTGTAATCGAGCTTTGTGAGAAAATATTCTTGTTGTAAAGCATCAAAGAAAAGGCTCTAGCTTCTCGGGGTGTAGAGAAGTGGAAAGAGCAAGAGTTGAGTTGGTGGACTACCAACAAGTAAG
>JAMKQA010037048.1:0-15130 GCA_024699735.1 Posidonia australis | reverse complement strand
GTAAGTTATTCTATCTTTTAAGAATAAGGAAAAAATCTCAAGAGGGTCTTGAGGAGTGGACTAGGCTGGGTTGCCGAACCACTATAAATTATTTGTGTCATCAATTACTCTCATCTCCTTCTATGCTTTAAATTCTATTGTGCACGATAAGTAGAATATTGTGAATCAATTTGCTTATTAATTCAGATTATTGTTAAAATTGATTATAGAGTTATTAAAAGTTAAAATTCTCTATTCGCCTCCCTCTAGAGAAGCCTTTAGATCCTACAGGAATCTGGTTGAAAGGTTTGATAGGAGATTTTGGTTTATCTCAAGATCATACCGTAATTTATTGTGATAACTTGAGTGTTATTTACTTAGCCAAGGATCATGTATATCATGATTGAACTAAACACACAGACGTTCGATATCACTTTATCCGTGCAGAACAGAGAATCAAAGTTCAGAAAATTGGTACTAAAGATAATCCTGCGGATATGTTTACCAAATCAGTTACGAAGGGCAAGTTCATGCACTGTCTAGACTTGCTCAACGTCTACAGTAACTTTTGAAGGACCTTACAAGGTCCTGACAGCAGCAGCAGCTGAAGACTTAAGTCAAGGTGGAGATTGTTATAGGTGACTTTAAGTCGAGGCCAGAAATCCCAACCGCCACTCCACTCTGATCTTCCGACGAATCCACGGGGATCCACAGGAAAGGTCGCCGGCTTCTAACGGTTCAACACCAGGCGACCGCTCCCCTCCGGGCGCACGTGGAACCGGAGTCTCCTCCTCTCCCATCGCGCACGAGAAATACGACGACTCTTCCTCTCCCAAGGGATTGCCGTCCGCTTCTCTCCCGCACGACTCCTGGAGTTCCATCACTCGTAGGAAACCTTCGGTGGCATCTTTTCGACTGTCCGTTCCTCTCCGTGCGCGTCTCTTGTCGTTCCAGCTCGAGTCACGAAATGAAGGCACGGCTCTTCACTGTTGTCGGAATTTTTTATGGTGATTTATCACCATGTAGATTTTGTACATCTATAAAATGATGATTCTGTTTTGTGGAAGAGGGTGTGGGAAATCTGTTCTGAAGTTGTTTCTCCACCTCCACCACCGCTGTAACACACGGTTGAATGAATGAGAAAAGTGTGTTGTGCTGTTGTTGTCCGTGGACGTAACTCCATCTTGGAGTGAACCACGTAAATCTTGGTGTTGTTCTTCTGTTTCTTCCTGCTTTTCTTTCCTTTATTTTGCTTCTGCTGCGGTTTCCTCTAACATTAGATATGAATCTAGTATAAGAAAATATGGAATAAATATAGCATTCCCGATAGTATTTACCCAACATTCAAATATATAGTTACTATTTTTTTTACTAAAAAGAAGTTTATACTTGATATAAATTTAGTGTTACTAAATACGATATAGTTTCTGTATTGACAAATTTATAATTGAATTAATAACACTAAATACAAAATAGTTTCAGTGTCACACAATACAGCACTAAGCTAGTAGTATCAAATCATGGAATAGTTTCAGCACAACAAAATGCATTTACCAAAAGTTTTCATTGATATTACATGCTTAAGTCGAATAATTTGTTTGAAAATAGTTTAGTAATATTAATACCAAGATAATTTCAGTATTAGGAAATGCGTGTACCAAAATTTTTAGTTACAAATAATATTTTAAACACATATTCAACATCGAACGTTGTACACACACATGTACCTATTAAACACTTGATTGAATCTAATGAAGAACTGGGAAAAAATACAAAAAAAGGGTATTACAAAAAATACTAAATACGGTATAGTTCAATAGTGTCAAAACTATAATTCAATTAATATTACTAAACACAAAATAGTTTCAATGTCACACAATGCATTGTTAATTTAGTAATACTAAATAACACTCAGTCGTAAAAAGGAAACCTTAACACAAGATGCAATATTTTTAGAAATTTAAAATTCAATGTATATTGTTATAGGATCAAACAAATATATAATGAATCCTTAACACATGGGAAATGTTATAAGCTCATTTACACTCAGCCCCAAAAAAAAAAAGGAAACCTTGACACACATTTTCCGATTCACATGACTTGAATCCTCACCACACATACATATATTTAATAAACAAATGCTTAATTAACATGACTTGAATCCTCACCACAACACACGTAATATATTTGAATAAAATAATGTCCAATTGACATAGATGTGGGTACTAGACGGTTACTATAATTATAGGAAAGATTTCTAAATTTAATTTTAAATTCACAATGTCTAGTATTACAGAGGGTTACATATGGAAACCAATCCACGTCAACACATTGACAAGATACAATTTTAAATACGGTTACAAACATATTTAATTTGTTATTTAAATTGAAGGGAAAAAAGAATCTACAAATTCACTTAAATCTATAATCTACTAACTAATGGTTTTCGTTACAACCTTAGATTCTAGATCTAAGGGTTTTAAATGTGTCTTCTCTCAAAATAACAAAATGATAATAAAATGAGAGAAGATGCATCAGAAAACAATCATATATATATATATATATATAAGCAAATTATCAGATAAAGTTCATCCTTTCTTTTTTTTGGTAAGGTCCTTAATCATCTATCGTCAATAACACATGCATGATTAAGACTAAATTTAGATTTTAAATTAGTAAAACCACTTATTTTGTATTGATGGTTTTGTGAATTTCCATTTACCCTACATTTTCATATATGGATAGATCTATGGCAAGAGGTGTTGAAGATCTCTAACGAGGAGGGCTTCAGGTTGGAAAAAGGTAGAGGTGCTAGGTCGAAACTGCGTGGAGGAGTGAGGGAGAGCGTTGGGTTGAAGACTGCGTGGGGGCTTGAGAGAGGGCGTCGAGGTGGGATGGGGGGTTGTGGCGAGGGGACATCGGATCGATGAGGGCATCCTAGGGTGGAGGTGGCATGAAAGAGCAGGATTGCGGTGGGAGGGGAGGGAGTGGCGAAGGAAAAGACATGGGAAGAAGATGGGGCGAACAGGAGAGGAGGATAGTTTTCTACTTTTTTTTTTTAAGGGTGAGGGAAGGAGAATGGATTTTAATAATAAGATGGTGGGAGAAATTTTAAAATTTTAAATTTAATTTTTTAATGATTTTTAAAGTAATTTTTGATTTTAATCAAAATTAAATCTATAGATGATCTTCATAATAAATAGATAAGATTAAAGCTCTTTCCATCTATAAGGACGAACCTTATTTAATACTCTCTCTCTCTCTCTCTCTCTATATATATATATATTAAAAAACTAATTAATCATCTATTACAATGTAATCACTAATAAATACCTTACCTTGTCCGATTATTATTTTTGATTTCCTAAACCTTAATTGCACTAAAGAGTGATACAACTCAAATATGCGTGGTGCGTGTGAGAAGGGTTGTGGTGGTCGGGGTTTGTTCGGGTGGGGTGGGGTGGGGTGGGGTGGGGTGGTGTGGTTTGCAAACCCATATCTCAAGGAGGTATAAATACAAGGGTCATCCTTGCAGAGAGATGGAGCGATGGTCTTATCAAAGACGTGTAGAGAAGGACTGATGGACTTGTCTCTGAGATGTAATCAATGACTGCTGCCTAAGCCGAAAGCAGACTGAACCGCAAAAAGAAGTGTGCATTTACTTTTGTTGTATAAATTGACATAATAATACATTTCCCCGATATAATAAGGAGATTTTCCATTAGCACAAACTAAAAAAGGAAGACAACTAATTGAAAAGGAATTCATTAACATTCCAAAATTCTGAGCTAGGTGTCATAATGGAAAATTCAACTCATTGTGTGAAGCTATAGGTGGCTTGCATTTGTTCTCTTTTATATCCAATGCAAAATTGCCTTGTGTTACTTGGGGAAAGAGCTTTAATCAAAATTTGGCAACCTACTCATCAGAAGCATGCTTCTTGAGGAAGATTTTAGTTGTGATCGATTCAACCTACTCATCAGTGCATGCTTCTGAAGAGAAATTTGGCAATTGGCACAATAGCCTTATGATAACTAATACCGTGATGCTACATCAATCTCGAAATAAGAGCCAAGAGTTCACTACTGGAAAGACGGTACACTTAATGAAAAATTGAAAGCACACAACAGAACAAAAACCTGAGCTTCCCACCCAATGACACCGATTATACGGGCACAACAAACTAGCAGCATAAGAGGATCAGACGAGGCCTCACTTGTTGCCATTCAATCAATGTCCAGCACCAAGTGCGCCATTCAACGCAGCCACTATACCATTTGCACTGTCAACTGCAGCCTTAGCACCATTCACTGCAGCCACTCCATCAACAGCAAGAGGAACGGACTTGGCCTATGAACAAGTTCAGAGTTTTAAATACAGTTAGGAATGCAGAAATTCTACTGTCGGTTTTTTTAAATGATATTCGATGAAAATGGTCGTACCAAGTTACGGTACTTGAGAGCATAGAACATCTCAAGATACCGGCGGGTTTCACGCCTGTCAAGGTTGGAGACATATTTCCAGAAGCCATAGACACCGGACAATGTCATCAACCTCTCTGAGTAGAGCTTCCAGGTGTACCTTCACAATTAGAAAGGCATCATAAGGAATTCCAGAAGTTTTAAAAGCCTTGAAAAATTCAAGAAAGAAATTTATCAACTTACTTCTCATAGATCCGCCTCAGACCACCCAGAGAGATCTTCTCCCAGTGTGTGGGATCTACCGTGCACTTCTCGAAGAAGTTGACGAGAAGCTCAGAAACCTTGTCACCCTGGTAAGGATCAATGTGGAACCCAGAAACACCATGTACTATAATTTCTGCAGGACCTCCATGGACTGTTGCAAATGTGGGAAGGCCACAAGTCATGGCTTCAACAACTGTAAGTCCAAAAGCCTCGTAGAATGCAGGCTGAAGCAAGGAGATATACATGTCAAAGTGTTAAACGACAATACGGTAAGAAACATGTGAATATATGTTGAATCTCTGTGAAGATTTACAGTCACGAAACTATACCCACATCACATGTGCAGGTGTGGAGAATCACGCTTACCTGTACAAAAACTCCTTTAGTATCGGCGATGTATCGATACAGCTCACCATTACGGACTCGGTTCATCTGTGCAGATATCCATCTGATTTGACCAGTCAACTTGTACTCCTCGATGAGGCTATACATTTTCTTGAGCTCTGCTTGCTCCTCTTTATCCTTGGATTCCTTCCCATGGTCTCCACACACCACCACAAGGTTAACAAGTTCCCTGAGACGAGCATTTCTGCCATATAGCTCAACCAATCCTGTCATGTTCTTCACACGATCCAATCTAGCCATGGAAAATATAACGGGCTTGTTCCTGTCACTCAACACAAATCTACACGAACAAAAAGAAATGATTAGGTCAATAAAGAATGACGAGTAAATATCTTGTGCAAGCAACCTCTGAGAGAAGTGTCTTACTTGTGGTCTGCATTCTCAACTTGGCTGAAAATTAACTCCTCAATTTCAGCGTGGAGAGATGTAAGTCTCTTGCTCTCCTCTGTGTAGGGGAAGTAAATGGACATGTCGGCACCAGGCGAGACAATGTTGAACTTTGGATCAAAGACATTGATTCCATGGACAACTCTGTAGAGTCCAGGCATGGTGAAAGCAGTATGGGTCTCATACTGTCCCACGGTGTCCTTGCTGATGTAATTTGAAAACAAAAAAATTATTCCATAATCTTGAGATAAGAATGACATTTGCTAAAATATAATTTGATCTCAAAAGGCCACACCTTCCTGCAATTTCTTGGAAAGTACTTGTAATAATGAAATCAGCGTGATTCATAGCTATCAGATCAGCAGTAAATTGGCATGAAAAATGGTACTGCTGCTCCTTGTTCCTCCAGTACAAATCTGAATTTGGATACTTCGTTTTCTCCAGTGCATGAGCAATTGTACACTGCATGTGCAAGAAATTAACAGATGAGCCAAGGAAAAGAGAACTGCCTGAAGTTTAGCTATTTATCAAAAGTTTACACAACACAAACCTGGGTAACACCTAATTTGTGCGCTAATAAGGTTGCAACAAGATTTCCATCACTGTAGTTTCCAATGATCAAATCAGGTTTAGCCTGCAATTCTCCAGCAATCTCGTTTGCCACGTCCTGAAAAACAATAAATGTTAGAAAATTTGACTTCAAGATTAAAACATAGTTTGTTGATGCCAACAAACTCAAAAATAACTTCAGCCTAGAGTTTTACCTCAGTGTAAGTCTCCAGATAAGGCCATACGTCAAAGCGAGAAATCCATTTACGGAGAATTCCGTTCTCTGTCCTAAATGGAACACGCAGAATGTGTGTGTGCTCTGTTCCAAGGACTTTCTCAAGACGCTGGCCACAGGTGGTACCAACAGCATCAGGTAGCAACCTAGTCACCTGCATTAAAAGTAACATTAATGTAATAGATATAAAATGAAGAAATTACAAGGCAATTTTTTGCAAAATTTTTGACATTTACCCAAGTATCACTTTTGGGTGTTGGTATAGCAAAATAATTGGTAGATATATAATAAGAATCACAAGAAACATTGAAAACAAAATAAATAGTCTTACAATGAGAATCCTAGGAGTAATATCAAGGCCTTGCTGCTTTATTCTTAGCAGCATCTCATTCTCCAAGGCACGGACTTGATCCAAAATGTAAACAACCTAAGAAATAAAAAAAATAATCATGAAAATAAACAATGAAAACAAAATTACAAATGTTAACATGTTGCAAATATACCTGGCCTCCAGTATCAGGATAACCCAGAACATTGGCTTGAGCAAAGTATCCATGTGGAGAAAGAATGACAACATTAAACACCATTGGAATTGTCCCAAGGAACTTCTCCAATGTGCAAGGGTCTGGTGCCTCAAGGAGATCCAGCAGTAGGTGAATGTTCTCATGCACACGCTGAGCACAATCACCCCATCCTTTCTCCAATCCCAGCTCTTGGAATCTGACACATTAACAACAAAAAGGTGGGAACATCATTATGCCTAGCAGAGATGTCATCACTCATTGCATCTACCAGATCTTTTAAATATTATGAAAAGATGAAAGGATAGCAATAAAAAAGAAACAAAAATTAGATAAACTGCAAAAGAAAATACCTGTGATCAAATTCTGAGGATGGTGTATCATTTGAAAGCTGTAGGATATGCTCCTCTGCCTTCCTTAATGCAGATTGGAGAGCATCCAGGCTGTGAATTCTGTCATTCAACATCATCGTCTGCATGTAATATTAAACATTTTAGAAAATGTATAAGTGGTCCCTGATGATAACTCAGTCTGTTCACTGTCCTCAACCAGCAGACATATATAAACACAATGAAATGACCTAAAACAACTCAGAAAGAATGCATGAAAACAACAGCCTCTGACAAGCAAACCTACAAAAGTACAAAGAAATAAAATTCTCTTTTTCTGAAAAATCAGGAAGCAGTGATATCATATGTGGAACTTATTATTTCGTAGAACAATGTGACAAAGAACCTACCGTCCCTTTATAGTTATGTGCTCGCAGAAAATTGAGCAGTGGATACATGCTCTCCTTGTCATGGAACAACTTTGAAGAAAGATGCCTATTCAGGAACTGGACACCATTCCCAATGGATTTCGACAGTGTGGGACGGGGAAAAGATGCATTGAAAGGTTCAAAGTCCAGCTCAAGCACGAAATTGTTGTTACCTCTGCACAATCAGGAGGAACTTCTTGAAACATAATATAACATGGAAAATAAATTTGATTTTTAAGAAGAAAGGCATACCCTTCATCAACAAGCTCTTCCTTGAATTGCAGGTATTCAGGTATACTCAGATTCTCCACAGCCAATTCATTAACATTGACACGAATGTACTCCCAAACACCAGGCCTAGGACGAATTGCAAGAGCAACCCATGGGGGTAAAACAATCGCTTCCTGCATCAGACCAGTACATCAGGGAATACCACTTTTTAATAATTAATAATATGAGTAGAGGAAACCATAATATGGAGACAGACAGTGCAATCCTAGCTACCTGCGCAGCCCTCAAAAGTTCTCCAATTGCTCCTTCCTTTAGCTTTTCTTTGTCCCCATCTGGGATAACAGCTTCAAATTCTGCCCAGAGTTCATGAGGCTGGAGCATTCCCTTTCCATGGTGAACAAACCTGAACAAGCAAAAACTACACCAAGTTAGTTCACAATAACACCCTTTATTTCTCTAGTCTTCTAGTAACAATTGTATAAAATTACATCTTAAACTTGCTAGTTGGCTCTGTAGCATATAATCATCACACTGTCCTACTTCAAAGATGGCCTTCTTTCAATTTTGGTGATCAGGATAGTTTGGGAATCACGCATGACTTTCAAATTAACTCTTTGGAAAATTCTATACTACCAAATGAATTTTCTTATAATAATTGTTTGGGTCTATCTCATTGATAATAGAACTACAAACTAAAATCAAATAGTTCAATTGACATAACCAATCATTAAAAAAGTTTGTGGTAAAATTAAGATATACCAAAAAAGTATATTTGCTCATTAAACAAATAAACATGCTACAGAACCTGTTATTGTTTAATCATAACAATACATCATAAGTAGCTTAATGAATAACTAGAAGTAGATACAAATATATACAAAGAAATCTTAAGAGGTAGTTCAATATGATATGACACCCTAGTGTTTCTATATTTTCTATACCAACCTCATCTTTTAGAATTTCTACAACTAACAACTCCTTCAAATTGCCAAATGGAAAAAACCTATATATATTAACTGATCAAGCTTTTATTATTACAAGTAAATAAGGGTCTTGAGTTAAAATTATGAAGAATTTATTGCATCACCTTTCTTTCTCTCTAAGACATCACAAGTAAACTCCTTAGTCATATAGAATATCACCTAAGTTTTTCTAGAATATAATACAATTCACCCTTTTTTTTCTCCTAAAAGGATATTACAATAAAATTTTCATGCTTTTTGTCATAATCATAACCAATAAGTTCGGTATTGGATTCCTGAGATAGGCTCTAAACTTAATTTAGGCAATGAGTTTATAACCAACATACATGTAGATCTCAAAAACCTAAAGCTATGTAATTTTTAAGAGATCCAAAGATCCATTGGTATTAGAAAAAATATGAAATGATCATAACAAAAGCCATACATTTAAATGATGATATACAAAGAAATAATGTTGAATTTTCATCTTCAAAATGTCCTTAACGGTGAATATTGCAAACCATGTCTTCATATTTCAGGCTTAGGTTAGATTTAGGAGATCTCATGTTGATTTCAGTGGTTTCGATAATAAAAAGAAAGGCAAGCATTAATATCGAGTAGCAACAAAATGACTTAACCACAAGAAGCATAATTTGAAAATAAGATCTATAACCAAAGTCATTTTCATCTTCTAATCTAACTAGAAAAATCGACAAAAAGAAGGGTCTACGAATGAACATATTTCAGAAGGTGTATTTTGTTAAATTCAAAATAGCATACAAGACATCACGCAATTTTCCCTATCTTTTTTTTCACTTTGCATAGCTAAAACTAGAACAAAAAGGCAGAGACGCCAAACCTTGAGAAAATGGCCAGCAACTCGTTCGGGTGGGCAGAAAGGGAGTCGCTTAGGCGCTCCTTGATACTGTGAAGGCGAGCTAAAGTCCTCTGAGGCATTGTGCTAGTCTTGCAGTTGATCAAAGAAATGATTTAATGGTGGTAACCTGTGGTGTGAATAAGCTGTTAATAGTTAACAGAATTTAGCAACTATAAACCAAAGAAACTTGAAGGCTGTCTTGAAACACAAATAATTAACCAACCCTTTAAAAAAAAACAACATAAAAGAATGGTCACACAGAAAGAGATCTCAAAACCATCACGAAAAAAAAAAGCACTCTTATAATGATAAAACTAGCAACTTTCTGGCTTTTAGGTAATGAAAATATTAACTGCATGATGTAACTGGAACGTGGTAATGAAAACGTAAGAGTACCCGAGCATTATGCTGGACCGCAGTCCCTAAGGATATAAGCTTGCACACAGAAATAATAAAATGGAATAAAACAGAGACTAGCGAATCAAGGATTCTGTAAACCGAATGCTTCAAAGGAAAAAAATAGATATAAAAGAAGAACCATGGAACAATAGAGTTTTCCTATAGATCTGAAGTTGAATTAAGAAGAAGAAAAAAAGAGAGAAGCAAACGCAAAACTTTCAAGCTCAAAGCAGAAAGACAAATAGCAAGATTTACGCTTGATGTTCACTATGTAGATGATTCAAATTTTTTCTGGGAGACTAAGGAAGTATTATAGAGGAATCTACGATCTGTGCAGTTAGAAGCCCAAAATATCAACTAGCACGACAATTCAAGACGGCTCAGTTACAAAGCTTCGGCATAACCAGTATAAACGTCTATGATTAAAGCTAAAAAGAAAGAGGAGAGAACAGACCAGGAAAAAAGGTTTTCAATGTTGCACAGATCATAATATATAGAAAACTTTGAGGAAAGTTGGCAGCAGAAAAAGGAAAAAGAAAAGAAATGTCGAGCATGATACACCTTGTTTTTTTTTTAAACAAGACAACACCATTTTTTTCGTTCCTTTTTTCTTTGATTGGACCGTTTTTTCCGCGTTAAACCCCACCATCAACGCCGTCAGCAGAGACGTGGAACGGATCTAGAAGATCAATGCAAATCTAGAGACTGTGGAAGGTCTTTTTAAAAAAATTCCAAACAAATGCCTAATTTCCTCTGTTTTCTTGACAAAGAATGCAGTTGTCCCCTGTGAAGTTTTTCTTTCCTTGTTTTTTTTCCTAGACAGATTCAGAGGTTAGAATGCACGATCTAATCAGAGCCCGATGAATTCCAAAGGTGACATCTTTGACTACAAGAATTCAATTTCTACCACCGTCAAAAGTTAATTTCGAAGATTTTTGGGGCACAATTTTGTCATGGATGGGTGTTTTGAGTGTTACCCAAATCCCCACGATCAATTCGCCGTTATCCACACAGGTTGATCCAAAAAGCCGCTCTCCCCTCCAAGAACCACCAAATAGCAGAAGCAGCAACAACAAATCAAGGAAGTAAAGATGGAAACTTCTTTCCTTTGTTGCGCACTTACCCCTACAAGAACCAAACCCACCCGCCAAGGCAAGGGCGGAGACAAAAAAGAAGACAGACAAAAGAAAAGCAGGCGAACGCAATGGGGAAGGAATGGATGGGAGAAGCAGTAGCGCAAACACCTCCTTTTATAGTGCCAGCTGCTGCAGCATCATCGGGTCACGATCCATCGCAGCAGCTACTTTTCAAACGGGAGGGCAGAAAGAACGAGAGTGCAACGAGAGTGCAACCAGCAGCGGTAAAAGTGGGACCTACCTGAATTCCAATACCGTCGAATTTTCTGCCTCCGTTTTTATGCCGTGCCAAGGCAGCCTACGACAAAGGAACCTAGACTTTTCGTGATTGTTTATTCGAGTGGTTTGGTGGTGGAATTGCCACTTTTCTGTGCCAGATTGGATCGAGAAAAGACCTCCTTTTTGTTCCAGTCGCTGTGGTATTTTATTTTTATTTAGGTTTTTTCGGTCACAACACCCTTGTCAGCTTTAATTCTTTGTTTCTGTAAGTTAACGTTTAATTAACGTCATGCTAAACAGACGTAACATAAAATTTATCTAAATATATATTGCTTCAACATTCTTAATAACCGACACTTTTCTTTCTTCTTCCAAATTATATCATATATTAATTATACCTAAAGAACATATTAAATTAATATTAAATCATATGAAACTAGAACATGATTACTACCAACAATATATTGAACTATAATTATGCAACTGTAATTAACATAATACTGCCAAAGTTTCAATTTTTATATTAACTTATTAAAATTAGCGCATTAGCACGGAAGAAATTAATTAGTAAGTGAATAAAGTTAAATACATAAGATTAAAAACCTTAATCTATCAAAATCAAGAAAAATTGAACAAAAGGAAAAACATACTTATCAGAATTTTGAATCAAAGTCGACTAAATTAACAAAGTAAATATACTACATAAAATAGACTAACAAAAAGAAAATTCTTGACTTAATATAAATCTTTAAATTAAGTATGACAATTATTATTATTATTATTATTATTATTATTATTATAACAAGTTTTAAATAAAATATTAAGTCAAATTTAAATTAATATAATTTTGATTTTAGTATTTTAATAAGCATAATTCCTATCAAATAACATGAAATAAATTTTAAAATATCAGAAGCTTTAATTTAAGGTCTTCACAACACACTAAAATCTTAAGTAGTGTTTGGTAACGCTTATGGAAAAACAAATTATTCTCATAAGCAGTGTTTTTTAAAAAGCTAGTTTTCACAGCTTTTTAAAATCAACTTATTTGACAACTTTTATGCACAAATAAAAAGCTGGCTTAATGAAATAATCTAACGTAAAAAAAACTATTTGGTTTGACTTTTTAGGAATAAGCGCTTCTTTTCATAAATTGGTTCTAATAATCGTTACCAAACGGACCCTTAGTAAGCACTACATTTGGAGGAGGGTGAGTAAAGGTTATTTAAGGGTAAGTTAGTCATTTTAGCAATTGAAGTTGTACTTGATCAAATTTTTGTTAAAGGTTGTTATCACGGTTAGACAAAAGACTACCATAAGGGTATAGGGATCAGGAATTTGGATTCAATGAAGGTGTTGAAAGAAATCTTAGTCTAACAACTCAAATTTGAGACAGTACTTTGGCCATATGTTTAATGTAGAATTTGGATGTATTGGACGTTGGAAGTTCGAGCATCTAACGTTAAACACATTCTTAATAGCGTCTTACGCCAAGATTGTAGATTTTTGGGCGTCTTGATGTTGTGTAATTGTGGTTGTATCGACTTTCGTGGAAGTTTTGATGGTTTACTCTAGACCATGGAAGTTCTTTAGTATACGTTGGTAGCCGATCTCGATTTGCACAAGCCATGTAGACGGAGACTAGTCGCGTGATTTGATTTCGTACTCCTTACTTCCTTTTTCCCTTTCTTTCTCGCTAGGCCCCACCCTTATTTCCTCTTCTTCTCCTTCCTCATTACTAGTTCTCCTTTTAATGGGAGAGAGAGAGAGAGAGAGAGAGAGAGAGAGAAAAGATAAGGAGAGAGAGAGACGAGAGAAGGGAAGGGAGAGAGATGAGAAAATGAGAGGGTCTCAAGGAAAGAGTGTAACATCTGTGCCTGGATTTTTCTTCATTAATTTTAAACCATGGAATTTCTTGTGATTATTTGTGTATGATTTATTAATGGTAAATTCAGTTGTGTGTTGGTTGTGGTTGCTTCCCTGTGTTCTGTGCCTTGGTTTCTCCCCTGTGTTGTGTTTTCTGAGGCCAGTGGGTCGGTCCTGCTATGGGACCCACTTGGGCTTGGGCTTTGACTCAGTCAAAAGCCATTCTTTTCCTGCGGTGCAGGGCATTTTTGGCATGTGAGCTCCCTCTCTTCCACGCTCGTGAGCTTCCTCTCTTCCACGCCCGTGAGCCCTTTTTCTTCCACCCCATGAGCTAGCAGGGGAGGGGCTGCCGATCCGTCCCCTCCGTTCAGCTACGCGTAGCTGGGGATGGCGCCGACTGGATTCCGGGGGAGGCAGCCTTGTGGGTGGCTTTTTAAGGATGTGCTCGGTCGGGGGAGAGGCAGGAGGGGCAGTGGGAGTGCAGGTGTTGCGGGTTCGCGCGGCTGAGGAGGCTAGGGCTGCGGGTTAGTGCGGCTGAGGAGGCTGCGTGCGGAGGCAGTGCGGGTGCTGCGAGTTCGCAAGGCTGAGGAGGCTGCGTGCGGAGGCAGCGCGGGTGCTGCGGGTTCGCGCGGTTGAGGAGGCTGCGTGCGAAGGCAGTGCGGCTGGTGCAGGTTTGCGCGCCTGAGGAGGCTGCGTACGGAGGCAGTACGGGTGCTGCGTGGCTTCGCGCGGCTGAGGAGGCTGCGTGCGGAGGCAGTACGGGTGCTGCGTGGCTTCGCGCGGTTGAGGGGGGGTTGCGCACGTGGGGAGCTGGCCAGGTACGCGTCCTGCCCCTTCTCTCTGTCTCTGTTCTCTGTTGCAGCATGCTACAGTAGGACTAATGTGTGGAAAAGGCATGATAAATGCATGAAAAATTATGATAAAATGTGGAAATGAGGTGAATAAGTAGAATAGCATGTTTATGATGTTAATATGCAGATTTATGGGCTTTTTGCGTGAATTTCATGGGATTTGTGGAAGCATGCTACAGTAGATATATTTTGATGTCGATCCATACTCCCACTTGGGGAGAAAAGGGTGATGGAGGCTTGGGTCGTTTACTACAGATGCAGAAAACGGTATGCCGTTGCCGGACCCAGAATGATAACGAGAAATGCTTGGTAAATGTTTATAAAAAATGAATATTACATGTAGAATGATACATGATAAATGAAATAGAATGCATGTTATTAAACTGTTTTTAATGATGTTTTTCTATGAAAGATAGAAAATATGGCATATGTGTGAATGTGGACCCAGTGAGGGGTGAAATGCAAGATATGATAGACCATGCAAGGATTTGTGGGCTTAAGGACCACAGGTAATGATTTGATAATTTAAACATGTGTTTTGCAAGGATTTCCGAATGAAATGAGGTTTTGTGAATGTTTTGCAATGAAAATTGCATATGGTTTCAAATGAATGGAAAAAAATTCGTAGGAACCACAAGAGAACCAGGACTTGCCGACGAGGCAGTGAGACCTCAAGATAGGTCGGGGAGGGTCCATGGTGAGTGTGGTTGGCGAGTGTGCGGTCCGAGTTAGGAGCCTCGAGATTGTGGTGGTACTGTAGGCCCCGGGTGAAAAAGACCCGGACTACCCTCAGTGTCGGTGCTGTACGGGGCTGGGGTTAGAGTCCCCAATTACTCGGGCACCAGGGCGTCCCTAGGACGTACTCCGTACTTGTACCAGTGATAGTACATTTTGAGGCTGCGGCCGGGGCAGTTGAACTCTAGTACGGGGTGGTTCATCGCGGCACTGCAGTGTGGGTGTGGTGACATGGAATCCACACCAGCTGCTTGAGGCCAGGTCGATCGCCTGTGGCCAGGGTGATGCGACCAGTATGGATATGGAAATAATGGATTTATGTGGTTTTGTGTGTGT
>JAMKQA010037046.1:0-18061 GCA_024699735.1 Posidonia australis | reverse complement strand
CTGAAGAAGCTGAAAGGTTCTCTGCCCAAGCAGCCTTCATAGAAGCTAGTGTACTCCTCAAATCCTCCTTTTCAAAACCTGGTAGAAGAGAATCTAACTAGTGCCCCATTAGTCCAATTATATCAGAAATAATAACATGAGAAGGCTTGAAATTTTTACGAAAAATTCTACTGTTTCTTTCTTTCCAGGTTACCCAGAGAATAACTTGAATCAAAATAAACCAGCTGCAGTTATTTAAATGAAATTTAAGGGCAGGTTTATGCAATATAAGTAGGCCAAATTATAGTATCTAGGATATAATTGGGAACATAAAAAAAGCTGCCAAATCTGTGAGACAAAATCGCAAAACATAAACAGATGAGTATTAGTTTCAGTATTTAGTTTACAGAAAATACATGTGGATGATCCAATTCACCCTCTCTTTAACAAATTTTCCTTAGAGAGGTTTTTATTGTGAATAACAAGCTAGAAAAATAACTTAACCTTTAGGGGGCCCCAAGTTCTCCAGATCTGCTCAAACAGATTAAATCTGAGGCCATCATCGTTCAGAATGTTATGACATGATTTGACTGAGAACTTGGAAGAAGAAGAAGGAGTCCAGGATATAACATCCCTTTCCTCCTCTAAATTGATAGCTTGCATAATTTGTGCCATCAAATCCAATTGGGATTGCAAAACATTGTAATCACAGTATAGTGTTTTGGAAGTATCCAACAGCTTATTAAAATCAGAATCAAAGATGTTATAAATTCTGTAAACATAGGCTTTCTTCCATCTGCAAATAGAGAATAGTTGAGGGAGCAAATATTTTAATTTTACTCCATCCCTCCATTTCTGTTCCCAGAAAAGAACATCTTTCCCATTGCACAAGTGAAAGGAACTAAAACAATTAACAACATGAAAGTTATTTTTCAGGCAAAGCCATAATGGGGAGCAGTGGTTAGAAGTAGTATTTAGAAAAGCCTCAGGCCCTAATAGCTTCATATACTTGGCCTTCACTAGCCCTTTCCACATAACAAGACAGTCCCAGGAAAGTAATTGCCAAACTAATTTTGATTTAAGTGCAAGATTGAAATTCCGAAGATTTAGGATCTCCCAACCGTTTTGCTTTTTAGGCCTGCAGAGAGCATCCCGTTTAACTAAGTGTTTGCCATTATCAGTAGTAGGGTCAGACTTCCAGAGGAAGTTGAACCTAAGCCTATCAATGTCCTTCTAAGTCTGTCTGGGCATATGGAAGACAGACATATAATAAGTAGGAATAGCAGATAAAACAGAATTAATCAATGTCAATCTGCCACCAATGGATAAAAAGTGAGCTTTCCAATGGGATGGCTTAGAAGCTAATTTCTCCAGTACAGGAGTCCATTCCCTACGTGAGGCCCTCCTATAATGAAGTGGAAAGCTTAAGTAAGTGATGGGCAAGGTTGCAGATTTGCAACCTAAAAGCTTACAGGCAATATCTATTGTTTCAGGAATTTCAGTGTTAAACACATGAATTGATAGAAAAAAAAACTTACTACTTTCTCATAGTCCGTATTAAAATTATGGCTACTTCATAACCCCAGAAAAGAACTTAGAAGTAGGCATCTAAAAATGACTAGTCTAATACAAGCTACCAAATACACAATCGAAACCAGAGAAAAATACAAACCTCCACAATAATAATCCCTAAAATTCACCAAAGATGACCCAAACATCACACTCCAATTCATACACTTGCAAAGAAAAAAGAGAGAAACCCCATAGATCACCAAACCAAAACAACACAACCCTTGAAGTTCCCAAAAAAAAGAAGAACGCAACAAATCTACAAATGCGGAGGAGAGGAGAGGAGAGAGACAGAACCGGTTACCTTAACAGGATCGACCTTCTCGAAGGCCTTGACGACGGATACTGGCCACCGCACGGCCCTGGCCCCCCCGCCACGCCCTTAATTGGCAATGTAGGACTAATGTAGGAGGAAGGGGTGGAGTTGTTGTAGGGGCGTGGGGGCCCACGCTGGGGGTAGGGCCGAGAGGGGGTGGCGGAGGTGGTGGTGAGGGTGCGAAGTTGAAAAGACGAGAGGGGGCGGCGGAGGTGGTGGTGAGAGAGGAGAGTGAAGAGACGAGAGGGCAGTGGCTGAGAAAGAGGGTGTTTCAGCACGTAAGAGTTGTTTCAAGTGTTTTTAATTTTAGGGTACTATTGCGAGGACATGTCCTCGTAAAGTCCTTGTTAAATAAGGTTCCTCGCTTTGTCTTCGTTATTTTTCCTCACTAATATATTACGAGGACATGTCCTCGCAATGTGTTCGCTATAAGTCCTCGCAAAATCTGATTTTTCTAGTAGTGTTTCCAAAATTACTAATCAGTGCATGGCCTCTCAATTTTGTTTTCGAGTTGTGAACAAATTCATTGTACTCTATGCAACACAAAAAGCCTCTTCTCTAATTTTTCATAACCACTTGCATTCAAGTGGGAACCCGGCTTGTGTCCTTTAAGGTGCAAGTCAATGCAAATGTCATAGAAAGTCTCAACTAGGTCATTATCCCACTCAGTCTTGTGTGTGTGTATTCTTACTTGAGGCATAATATTGTTTGAACTTACAACAACAGTTGGCCTACTCCTTGAACTTCTGGATTGAGTGACTCGACTTGCTCGACCATCAGGAGGTGTAGGGGTAGTACTTGTATGATAACTATTGTTCGCTTCAACTCTTCTGTTATCGAACATTTGGTCACTTGATGAGCTTAACTTATGCACAAGTTTCACGTTGTTATTCATTTGTTTCCCAAATACTGAAATAAACCAAGCATGGATCACGCTTCTAGAGTAAAAACAAATAATAAATCAACCAACATGAGCTACAAGTACGAGACTCCAACAGTACTTCAACAACCAACATTAGCTACAAGTTTTATGAACCAAACAGTTTGCAATGTTCACTAATTCTAGCAATAACATTACAAAATTTGACAGGAGTGTAATGTTCTCCGGTTCAGATTAAGACCCGAACATGAGCTACAAGCTTTATAAACAAATGGTTTGCAAAATGTGTAGCTCTACCTTGAACAAGTCCAGAGGGATCTACATCAAGTACATGAAAAGGCTAGCTTCAGCTAAAATTATTTATTGGTATGGATTTAAGAATGAAAATTGACACAACAACATTATCATCGCTACATGGCAAAACAATAATTTGGCCAAGTATGAGCAAGTGCATATACATAAATATATACAATGGAATATGAAGAGTGTCGTATTTTGTGTTACTGTATAGTTTCATCATCATTTAATGAGTAAATACTTAGAAAACTGCAATACAGGAGTACTACTGTACTCAAAAGTTGACCCAATAATAGTGTGAGAGCTAGGAAAATCTACGTTGTTATCTTTTGAAGGAAAAGCCACCACCTTTCTAGTTGTGCCAGCAACATTCCCTTTTCACAAGTTTAATTAAATATACGTTATCATGTAAAACTCCATAAACTCCATGTACACTGAAAGCTATAATAACAATAATCCAAAAATTAAAAATGAAGTTTTAACAATGGGAAATCAATAACATAAAATGATAAAAGAGCTAACAAGAAAGAGCTAACATGAACGATCCACCCTTAGGTTACAAGTTCACAAAATGATTTTACAACTTGTGCATCAAAAACAATTCACAAAACTTGATCATATAGTAGTTAAAATTATGTTCATTTCTCAAAACCCAAACATCCAAAACCTTGTAGGACAAAAGACATTGCATTGTTTGTTGGTTCAGGTTTCTTAAGGTAGATACCAATTGGATTTGTAACAATCATATGTAAATGAATGGATTTCAATATACAATGGACTTGTAATTGACCATGTTGTACATTGAACGTAGCACTTATATGCTATCTGGCATGTCCATCAATAGGAAAACCCTGTAAATTAGAACCACCAAGCAAGTTTTTTTTGAAGACATTATGTATTTAGAAATGTCTTCAATGGCTTTTAACATGTCATAAAATTTTTAACCTCTACTTATTTGATTGATATCTGCATTAATATGCATTTTGTACGATGACAGGCATCCGACATTGCATTGTAGAAATAGTCTCTGACGCAAGCAAATGTCCAATCACTTCCGAAGATCTTAATAATTCAATTGAAAACAAAAATAGTACTAGATGAAGAGTTTATTACTACGACCTTGCTTAGGTAAAACTATTTGCTAATCAAGCACCCAAAATATACTTGATGGAGAACAAAACCAAGAATCAAAATTTACTACGCTTGTTGAGTTGAATTGGTCATTGGTACAGTATCTTAACAAATGTTATCAGATTGAAAATAACACAAATTGAAAAAACAAAAAGTCAAGTATATTTTTTGATAAAAACTGAAAAGATTACATGTTGGAGGTTGTTATATAACATCAAGTCTACACTAGTCCTCATGTATTTGCAATTAGATCTTGAATAGCATTACGATAATCACCCATCTCTATTTCATCTAAGGTAGTTGGTTCAACATTATCGTCATCGATGTCTTCATGTGAAGTAATGTCTTCATCCACAAAAGATTCCTCAAGTACTTCATTCACTACTCATTATTCAATTACGAAGGTGTGGAGAGTCACGCGTGTAATAACAATCTTCACTTGTTTTTAATAACTATATGGTGGCATGAAGTTTAGAATATTCCAACGCTTCTTCAAAATACTAAAGAACCGCTTAATAACATTCCTCAAGGAGTGCATTTGATTAAAGTACTCCTTCTTCCCACGTGATTGGGATGTTTGGAATTGTGTGAATGGTACCGTGTTGTATGATATGGTCTTGAATAGCCTTTTTTGTTTGATATCGAGCATCAATAAAGTAGTATTTATCGGTAAATCTTAAAAATATCATTGTTAGTATTTTTGTATTACATATAAGAATTGCAAAATCTTATAACAAATTACGTCAATTAATGGACTTTCTAACCTTTAGGAGGATGTAGAAACTTGTGACTAGGATCTACAAGTGCATGATTTAGAACCTTGGAGTTATGTGCTGTTTCCTCCCAACCGACAGAAAGAAATGTGAATCTCAAATTGAAGTCATAAACGTCTAACACATCTTGTGTGGTGTACTTCGGATCTCTTCGACGCCTATAAGTCATTTGATTCTTTTTGAGCACAACACACATAACATGTGTATTGTTTAGTGCTCTAACTGCATTTTTGAAGAATGGATGGTACTTCCCATTAGCATATTCTATGATGTGTCTTGGAATGAAAGTAAGACTTTCTTTAAAAGATATAATATTAGGAGTCTACTCAACAATTGTTCTTAGAACTCTATTAAAGTATTTACTAATAGTCTCATAGAGTGTTGTAGGTTTTGTTGCACCGTCTTATTTTTATGACCATGACTGAGAGTTTGGAGAAAAATCTTTACTTATTTCTCCACAGATATTCACTGACTATCCACAAGTAAAATCCTATGGCATACAGATTGACAAATGTAATAGGAAACATTCTACAATTGTCAAATGTAATCCTCCATTGATCCGTATCATATTTCTTACAACCCCTTCACTTGTAAACCCTGCACTATGAATAATGTTTCTAGGTAAATAGCTGATCTTGTACAATTTAACCATATCATAGAATGTATCTATTATGATTTCATCTATGATATGACGATCAATGTTTAGTTTTAGTCAAACGCTTCTGTTGCAACTTACCATTGAGAGAGGCTACAACAATATAAATGTAACCCTAACTGTAATACATAAAAAAAAGTATGGCGCATGTCTCAAACGAAACACAACAAAAACAAACAAACAAAAACTTGAGGTGCAAATGTAAAGTATTGTAAATTGAAAAAAGGGACACATTTATGTAATTACTGGAAATTAAAACAAATAAGAAATAACATTACCAAATACCATAAATGTCATCTCTATTACCAAATAAAATAAAATAAAAGATATAGAGAGAAAAGAAAAGGAAGTTGTTTCCAATGTTTGGATGGCAATTTAAGGTAAAGTTAAAATTAGTCTCATTGCTACATAATTTAAGGTAAAGTTGTATCTAAACTATTCCTACATAAAATAACATAAAAGAAGGGAAAAAAGGCATAATTTAACCATTTATAACCAATACAAAATTTAATCATTCTCACGTGACAGAGATGTATAGACAATATGAAAGGAAAGTGACTAAATTTCCTCTTTGAACTATCATTTGTGATATGAAAATTAACCATTAATTACTTGATCATGCAATAATTAGTGCCTCTTTAATGTTTTATCTCACAGAACAAAGACAAGAAATAACATACTACTCCCATCGGCACTGATATTAGGTGCAAAAGCTTAATTTATGGTTAAAGAAAAACTTTACAACCTCATAAGGCCATAAATATCCTAAGATTTAGGATAAGATGTCCCTACTCCCTACAATGCCCAAAAACAAAATAAGAGACAACAATGTAGAACCAGAGAAGAAAGTTTTATTTACATCTAATTTGACGAACAGAATCAAAGAATTTGAGAGTTTTCAAACCAGGAGCAACTATGATTTTATAAGAGAAAAGTGTCATGTAAAAGTTCTAATTTGATTCCGCAAGAGAAAGTATGGATTACGCAAGTTTTATTTTATTTTTGTCCTACACCAATTGACAAACATTTTTTATCTGAGTGTTGATCTAGATTGAAAACATTCTTGAGTGGGTATTGATCAACATTGATATGAGATAGAAGATTTTCAAACTACCGTTTTTATATCTTTGAAAAAAGATTTTTTTTTAACGAGCTCTCGTTTGTGTTGAGTTCTAACTTTTTCAATTGAAGTTTATTATGATGTGTTAACTCTGCTATGATAATACTATTACCGTTTCCAAAAACTCTGCTTTGATAATGTCTCTTTTAGTTGAACTACCTTATGTCAACATTTGGAGTTACAACTCCAATTAAAAAAAGGAAACTATAGACCCAATCTTCTTTAGCAGACTGCATATTTGTTTGATATGATTTGCTTGTTTATTTTGCACAAATCTAGGCTATATTAAAGATGACCGAGAATCCATTATTCCATTTTGTTATCATGTTAATGGAATATTTTTGCTACAACTATTGATCAGCTTACAAATGATTCTTAATTTTCTTTGAAAATGCATTTCAGTAAGAAAACAGAAAGTTTTATTAGTGAATAAGCATCTTTTTGCTTGAAGACTTTGATTTGGTTCCTTGTTATTTTTAGGGATTGCATAAATTTGGAAAGTAAATCCTAATCTAAAAAACATGGGTTACAAGTAAACTCTAGGAATGAATTGAAGCTAAATAAGGTGAGAATCTACTTCGTTTTTTCCTGATCTCTACAGTTCGTAATAGAAAAATGATTTTTTTATAATTTATTGGTTTAGTTTGTAGAGGATGGGGATTAGATTATACTTGAAAAACAACGGTCAACAGATTTACTCAAATAGAAATCATTCATAAAGAACAAATCTATTCAACGAACTACAGATCTACTTGAACAAATCTATTCAAACGAAGAACACAAAAAAAAAGAGATCAAAAAGGAGATCTACTCGAATAGATCTATACAATCACAACCTATGAAAGATGTCTAATCGATCAAGCAATTGGGAAGAAATCAATTATATTTATAGAAAAGTTTGACAAAAGAGGAGGAAAATTGCATACTGATCATAGGGTTTCTGATTGTCAACACTATGAGAAGCACTCTAGCAGTGACGAGGAAGAGAGTTCATCAGTAATCTAAGTAATGGTCGGCAAGGAGCAAGGACCAGCGACTGCACTCCAGTTGTTGACCTCGACAACAATGAGCAGTGTCTTTCAACTGGATCTAGTTGCCCTACCATTCGTCACCTCCCTGTCAACATTTACCGCACTTCAACCTCTGTAAATAAAATTAGATTATATTGATATTACATGCAATCGTTAAGGACAATCAGGAAATTTCATGCCAAAAATCACACAACTCTTCGCTAGAGTTACCTTTGCTCGCTCCTGAAATCTTGCCTTTGCTATAGTTTTAGTAGCGAAGCTCTTCTTTAGCAGTAGTCGGAGCCGTGGCCGTTTGTTTGCGGAAACTCTCATCAATTGGGAGTTGGAGTGGGAGGAGTCGTGTGTCAACCGCTGCCTTAGATTTTGTTTGGATTAAACCATCTTTTCAAACCAAGGTTGATATAACCTTTGTTTTACTTTCAACCTTGGTTTCATTGATGTGCACAAAGGTCTAGCCAAGATTTTCCAAAACATATTTAAAACTATTTGAACTTTGTTTGACTACCAATATCTAAACCATGATTAACTTAGAATCATATTTATAATTTTAAAAATTGTAAATTTAAGTTAAATACACATTATAAGTAATAGGGGATTATAAACAATTAAACTTGTATTTGGTTTAAATTAAAATTATTATGATGATTATCTTACTTAAAATTCTAACTTATAAGCACCATTACGTTTTAAAACTTATTATTTCATCAATCCAAAACTTATATGTCTAACTATTTTTAACCATTATGTTTTAAATTTTTAATCAAAGTACAAGAATCTGACATATCTATGCACTTGTTTCCGAATATATCGTCTAAAACCAAATTGAAGGTTATTCCATATAACTATATAATTAGATTACAATAAATGCCTCAACTTTAGATAAATTTTTTTTATTTAAGAATGATTTTAGGAAGTATGATATTTAAGGAAATTTGAATTTACTTTATTAGTATTAGATGATATATATTAAAAAATTTAACTAAGATTATAAATGATATTGTTTAAAAAACCACAAAATCTTCAAAATTTTCATTTGATAAAGGAACATCATTTTAAATTTCCTTTTGGATCTCTTAAGGAAAGAAGAGCAACAAGAAAGAGACATGATCTCTTAAATATATATCAAACCATGATTAACTTCTAATCAAATTTATAAATTCTAATATATATCATATAAATTAACAATCATAAAGTAGAATTTGAGGAAAAAGAAACTAACATTGGCATGATGTGATGCTAGAGAATAAAAACAAATAAATTAGAAAACCTTATATTACTAGGAGATACAAAAATTATAATTTAGGAAATTATTAATTTTAAAAGGTGCTTGGCAACAAAATTCTATTTAAAAACGGAAATGGCAAGAATGGACCGCTTATTTCAAAATTGTTAGAAAAGACCATTTCATTATTTTTCTTTCCTTTTTACCTTTGTCCCTACATATCTAAAAATTATCAAATATAAAATACATATCGTATCATCCTTTCCCTTACTTACGTGTAAAGCTTTTCTTCCTTTTTCTTTCTAAAACCCTAACCCTTCTTTTCCACCACTGGTGGCGACTACTTTAACCATTCGTAGCCTTCGGAACTCTACGGTACCTCTCTCTTCAAAAATTTTTTTTTTTTTTTTTTTGTTATCGGTTTAGAGAGGGGAGGGGGGGCGTGGCGAGTTTATACCATCTTCCAGCCACTGTGAAATTTTTTTATGCATGTCCCAGGATTCGAACCCGGGACCTGTGGCGAGTTTATACTCTTCAAAAATTGTTGAAAGTCCACACCACTACTCTCCCATGAGGAACATCAAAGTCGTCACTGCTCCATTGCGAAACTTTTCGTTTCTGCAAGACTCCATGTTGTCGTCGCTCCTTGTAGGCCATCATCAGGAAGTAACTTTTTTACATTTTTCCTTTATTCTGGTAATAGACATGATTTTATTGAATATGTGATTTGAGACGTGATTTTTTTAACTGGGTGATATGTTTTCATATATGATGTGTAACATGATTCGATGTGTAACGTAATTCAATGTGTAATGAGATATGATTAAATATGAAATATGATATGCTCTAATATGTAATGAAACATGATTATTGAACAGGGTGACATATTTCAGTGTACAATGTGACATGTTTCAATATATAACGAGATATGATTATGATATGATTATACATTATTTGTGACATGATATCTTATTCTATTGGCCAATTGTAGTTGATGGAAGGCATTTCCTTTCTCTAGAGTGTCGACAATCGATCTCAACTTGGAAGAAGAAGAAAGGTAAGAAGAGAAACAAAATGTAGTGAAAAGATTAGAAGACATTGCAAGAAATGTAAGCAATTAAGACATTATGTTAAAAAATGTAAGAACGCTCCTGTCCCATGATATTAGTCCCTTCTGTAAGACATAATTCTTATAATGAAAGACATGATTTAGTGTATAATAAGACATGTGGCTCTTGAATTGAGTGACATGATTATATTTTTAATTCCTTTTGTAATACATGGTTCTTGAAATAGGTGCTATGATTCAATTTGTAATAAGACATAATTTTCTTTTGTGAGACATAAATCAAGATTATATTTTTAATCTTTTCTGTGAGACATGATTTAATGTATAACGAGACATGACTTTTGAATTAGGTGGCATGATTATATCTTCTTGGGTATGTGAAGGTAGAAGGAAAAAGAGAGGAGGAAAATAATAAAATAGTTGTTTCTTGCAATTTTGAAATAAGTGGTCCATTCTTACCATTTACGTTTTAAAATGAAATTTTGTTGCCAATCTTCCTTAATTTTACATTAGAACTATATTATATCACTAGTTCATCTGATCTTTAATATTTTTTAAAATTTACAATCAAGATTATATTGTCAATTCGTCATTTTGTCGAATGTTAATTATTATTATTCTGGACGTTTTCAATTTTTGAACTGACACAAGAAGTTGGACGAGTTGGTGCATGCTTTCACCAACACATCATCTATTATTGTCCTCTTCCCTACTCCAAACATCGCCACAACTTCCTCTCCACAAACAAAATCAAAATTCACAAGTGTGTTTCTGTACTTGTGAAACCATTGTGGTTGGAGATTTGAGATGGTGTCGGAAAAATGTGTATTAGGTATCTGCATTTAAATATAAATTATGTTAAGTTGATTGATCAAAGATGTGTTCGTTTCATTAACAATAAAGATATAAAGAATATAATCATATGTGTCACCATAAATTTGTTTGTTTGTTTGTTTTTTTTTTTTTGGAAAGTTCAGAAGTTGCATTTGGTATCAGTATTTGAAGTTCTCAGTCTCGCGAAAGAAGTTCCGCTATGTGAAACCGTCAAACCCGCAACCATGGCTCTCGCAACCCTAGCCTCCGCGAGAAAGCCCTCCTTCGCCGGGCTACCGCCTTCGACTGGGAGGCGTTCAAGGTCAGCCTCTTCGAGGAGGAAGAGGCCTCTCCCCCCGCTGCTCCGATCCGCAAACCTCGTCGCAAAGCTAAGAGATCTATTGCGGTGGCGACCTCCGCCACCCCCAAGAGGATCCCGATGAAACGGGTTGCGTCTCCTTCTGGTGGATCTCCCCCCAGGTCGAGGAAGATGCCTATCCCTTCCTCGCAGGTATGCTCCGTGGAGGTGCCTTCCTCTCTTTCTGTCGCCACTCTCTGCGACGCCCCTTCTTTATCGGAGGCAAACACTCTTTCCTCCTTGATACCCAGCGCTCCGCTAGGGTTTGCCAGTCGAATCGTCCACCCGTGCGGGGGTTCTGAGTTTTACTTTGGTCCTTTTGGGTCGCTTTTAGGTTTTGTTTATGATAGTTCCTTCTCTTCCTTGCCATTAGCTGCTAACTTAGATTTAGTTATGGATGGTTTCTTGCGTGGTAAATCGATAGCTTTCAGTCGGCTAAAGAGGTTAAATCTATGTCGACTAAGCTTGGACAAGGCCCCCTTCTTGTCTGGTCGGATTAGTTTTCCATTTATTGTTGAATTTTATGATAGATCCAGTTATAAGGATCTTCCGACTCTCTCTGAGGAGCCTTTATCCTCACGGTGGCTCTCCGACGACCGTGAGGTTTGCTCTGCGACGGAGGAAGTTTCCTCGGTCTGTCCTTTGGATATGGAGAAGCAGTTCTCCTTCTCTACCTTTTTTGACCCAGTGATTTCCACGGGTGTGTCGTCCGGGCTGCTGCCGGTAGATGATCGGAACCCTAGCGCCTCGACGGAGACGATGGGGCGTCAGTCTGCAACCTCTGACAGCTCTAATGGTGGAGCAGGGTCCGCTCCGTGTTCCGTGTGGAACTTTTCTTCTTTTTCTGTTCCCGTGTTACCGTGGGTTCACGTTAAGCAGCCTCTTATTGTAGAGCACTATCCTGATTCCTCATCAGGGTCTGGTGTTTTATATTATCCCTGCGAGCAAAATTCCTGTTATGACATGGGCTCAGACTTTGAGCCCTGAGCTGGCTCAGACCTCTCCAATCTCGCCCCGTTTCTCGAAAGTTACTCTGACAACAGGCATTCAATGGGCTGTAACCCCGCCTCTCTTGACGACTATTTGCTACCCTCTCTCTCTGGACGTTTCGCGTCTTCGCTTGGTTTCGATAACGGCTCAGTGTCACACGCTCCGCTCGAGACGCAATTAGCGAGTGAGCATGCATATTTCTCTAATGTTTGTTTTAATGACGAAGGTCATCTCAAGTGCTGATTTAATGATGAACGTGTTTTGCACGACACCTGTCTGACGCACCGTAGTGCTGACTGAACGTCTCCCTTGCCTCCTCTTTTCAGTGGCGGTTCGGGTCTTTCCTTCACACGATCTTCTGACGAGAAGATATCTTTTGATGAGAAGATATCTTCTGACATTCAGGATTCTTCTATTCCTTTCTCTTCGACAGGCTCCCGCTTCACTCCCCTCGCCTCTCCCATCCCTTGCCAAAGGAAAAATCCTCATTCCTTTGCGGAGTGGATTACGGTGCAGCGTCGGAAGGATCGCTCCCCCTGGTAACTTTCTGTCGAGCCTCGGGCCGTTGTTTTGCTTGTGGCCTTCTTGGCCATACTAAGAGCAACTGCAAATACTCTGGTTTATGCTTTTGTTGCCTTTCTCCCACTCACTGAGTGGCTATTTGTAAATTTTTCCAGGAAGAGAAATCAACCGCTCCCCCCTCTAGAATGGCGGGACAATCCCCTCATTTTACGACCATCATCCCCCCTCTGAAGCTACATGCGACCTACTTCTTTCCCTTTCCTGCTGTGCTTTAGTGTCCTCCCACTCCACCCAGCTCTCCAAGGAGTTACTGGAACACCACATTTCGACACACTGGCCTTTGGCTTCCGGGGTGGAAGTCAAGCTCTCGGCCCCAGGAAAATTCCTACTTAGATTTCCCACCCCTAAGATTAAGGCTGATACCTTGAACCTTTACGGTTCTTCCCTACAATCTCTTTCAACGTCCTTCACCCATTGGTCGCCTCAGACTAATGCGGTTTTTACCCTTCGAAAGGAGGATGTTTGGGTCAGATTAGAGGGTATCCCACACCATTTGTGGAATGTTGATGTTTTTAGATGTATGGTGGCAGACTTTGCAGACCTTCTAGAGGTGGACCTCTCTGTTGAAAGTGCAAAACAGCAAAGTTTTGCTAGATATCGTATTCTGTTACATTATGGCAAAGACCTTCCAGATACCCGCTTCTACGCTTCCGGGCGTATTGTCTACCCAATCAAGTTCAGAGCTAGCTGGGATCGTTGCGATCCCTCCCCTCAAGTGCAACACACCCCTCAAGTGCAACACACCTCCTGGCCCGCTAGACCCTCTCCTGTCTCCCACCAGAAAGCCCCTCCTCCTAGTAGAAAGTCTTTCAAAGCCACTAAGACATGGCGTGGAAGTAAGTCGGGGAAAAACTCTAGACCCGGGGTTCATGTTTGGACCAGGTCTTTCTCCCAACCGCAAACTAGCGACCCTTCTCCTGGTTCTGTGGGGATTCTTCCTACCCCGCCTGCTTCTGAGGGCTGGTACAAGGCCTCTCCTTCCCCTTCTACTTCCGAGGGCTGGAATAAGTCCTCCCCCACTCCCCCTGCTTCGGAAGGTTGGTACAAAGCTTCTTCCTCGAAAATGGATGCTCCTTCCTCGCTGGACGAGTCAAACTTTGTCCAAGCAGAGATCCGTGCTAGGAACCTTTCTATGGGGAAGTTCAAGAAGCTATTGGCACTGTACGACTACGTGGAGAAGGAAGCTTCGGTTGAGAACCCCTCAGAATCTCTTCCCTCACTTCCGGATACCCCCATTCACGCACCAAGTATCTCTATTAATCCCTTACAACAACTGTCTTATGTTGTTAATACAAATCATTTTGATGCTTCTTCCTCTGCTTCTTCTTCTAGTGTTCATTGTATGACTGATATGCATGAAAAGGATTTCGATCCCTTGACTTGGGATTCCTACCAACATTTTCAAGATTTTTGTGGTAAAATAGGCATTCACCTCAGTTCCAACGCTGAGGTTCGGTCGTTTTTTTCCCAAGTCAGGTTAGATCAGGGGAAACACCCCATTTCCCTGAGGAACAAGAATCATCCTTGTGAGAGGGAGTCTCCCTCTCGTTCTTCAAACATGTGTTTATGATCATTGCAGCATGGAACATTAGGGGTTTAGGAGCTGGTTCTAAATCTAGGGCTGTCCGTAATCTAGTAAGATTACAAAAATGTGACATCCTCATTATCTCGGAAACAAAGAAAGATGATTTCTCCCCTGCATTACTTAAATCTCTAGGGGGTAAGAAAATTAATTTATGGTCTTATCTGGCTTCCTCAGGTGCCTCTGGAGGCATTTTGATAGGCTATGATGGCAGTAAGTTGAGTCTTTTGACTCACTTCCTGAGTCTTTACTGTCTCTCCCTCCATTTTCTTTCTTTAGAGGATAACTTTTAGTGGTGGCTTACTGGGGTTTATGGACCCTGCGTTCCTAGATTCAAGCCTGATTTTATCAAGGAACTACGAGATCACAGCCTAGTGGTTAATGAAAATTGGGTTATTGGTGGAGACTTCAACTTAATTAGATTCTCCCATGAGCATTCCTTCTGCCCTAGAATTACTTCACATATGTCATCGTTCAATGACTTTATTAATGCTAATAATTTAGTGGATCTCTCCCCCAATAACTGCTCCTACACTTGGTCTAATCTACAGACTGAGCCTACGTTAGTTAAGCTTGACCGCTTTCTCGTTTCTCCCTCCTGGCTGGTTAAACACCCCAATTCTTTCTATTCTGGGATGGCCAAAGTAATTTCTGACCACGTCCCAATTGTCTTAAACACTTTAAGGCATCATTGGGGTCCGTCTCCTTTTAAACTGTATAAATCATGGCTACTTTTCGAAGGTAGCCTCTCCTTCATCCAGGACTGCTGGGAGAAGTTGAGAGACTTATTCTTCACAAATAATCCCTTAGCCAGGTTCTCCTATAAACTGAAATTCTTGAAGTATAATCTAAAAAAATGGATTGCCTCGATCAATTTAAAGAGAAATCAGGTGTTAAGTGATATAGAATCTCGCATCCTAAGTATTGATTGCTTAGCTGAGCATTCCACTCTAGATGATGAAACCTGGAGAGAGAGACTAGCTCTTAGAGAAAAACACCTTGAATTTCTAAAAGAAAAGGAGCTATTCTGGAAACAAAAATCCAGAATACAATGACTGAAGGAGGGAGATTCTAACTCTGCTTTCTTTCATAATGTCGTCAATTCCCACAGGCGAAACAATGCTATTTTGTCACTCACTGTGGACTCCAATGTAATTACATCTCCCTGGGCCATTAGTGATGCAATTGAGAGTCACTTTATCTGACAATTCAATAGCCAAAAATGTTCCAGTGTCCTCCTCAACTGGGACCTGTTGATTCCTTGTAAGATTACTGACCCTGATTCACTAGAGGTACCTTTTTCTGTGGAAGAGGTTAAGGCAAATTTAAATAGACTACCTGGGGATAAAAGCCCTGGACCCGATGGATTCCCTATTTTCTTCTTTCGACAGTTCTGGGAACTGTTAAAAGATGACATTATGCACATTTTTCAGCACATTTTTTCTTCTACTGATCCAGATACTCTTTCTCCCTTAAATCAGACATTTATTGTCCTTATTCCTAAGCGGCTTGGTGCCAATTCTATCACTGAATTCAGGCCTATCAGTTTGGTAAATAGCATATATAAGATATTTACCAAAACTTTAACCTCTAGGATATCTCCCATACTTAACAAGACCATAAATAACTCCCAATGTGCCTTTGATAAGGTCAATTGGGATTTCCTCCTACAATCACTTCAAGGATTAGGATTTGGAAGAAAATGGATATCTTGGGTTAAAATGTGCATTTCTTCTGCAAAAATTTCCATTCTTCTTAATGGCATATCTCACGGTTACTTTGGATCTTCCAATGGGCTGAGGCAGGGGGACCCGTTATCCCCCCTACTCTTTATAATAGCTACCCATATTCTGAACTGTATGCTTCAGTTGGCTTTAAACCATAATCTCATTCAAGGCATTCAGTTCCCTCATGGGGGTTCTCATGTACTAAACATCCAATATGCGGATGACACCATTCTTTTCCTAGCTGAGGGTGCGGAAAACATTGTGAATATTAAACGCATTCTTTGTTGCTTTCAATCCTGCTCTGGCCTTAAAATAAACTTCTCCAAATCATCCATTACCGGTATTAAGGTTGATCAGGATTCAGTAGATAATGCCTGTAAGCTATTAGGTTGCAAATCTGCAACATTGCCTATCACTTACTTGGGTCTTCCACTTCATTTTAGGAGGGCCTCACGTAGGGAATGGTCTCCTGTTCTGGAGAAATTAGCATCAAAGCTTTCCCATTGGAAAGCTCACTTTCTATCCCTTGGTGGCAGATTGACGCTGATTAATTCTGTTTTAACTGCCATTCCTACGTATTTTATGTCTGTCTTGCATATGCCCAGGCAGATTCAGAAGGACATTGATAGGCTTAGGAGCAACTTCCTCTGGAAGTCTGATCCTACTACTGATAAAGGCAGACATTTAGTTAAATGGGGTTTACTATGCAGACCTAAAAAGCAAAATGGTTGGGGGATCTTAAATCTCAAGAATTTTAATCTTGCACTTAAGTCTAAATTAGTCTGGCAATTACTTTCCTGAGATAGTCATGCAATGCGGAAAGAGTTAGTGAATATCAGATATATGCAACAATTGGGGCCTAGGGCTTTCCTAAACACTTCCTCCAACTACTGCTCCCCTTTATGGCTTTGCCTGAAAAACAGTTTTGATATTGTTAATTGCTTCAGTACCCTCCACCTGTGCAATGGGAAAGATACACTATTCTGGGAACAGAAATAGAGGGATGGTGTAAAATTAAAATATTTACTCCCTCAGTTATTCTCTATTTGCAGATGGAGGAAGGCTTCTGTTCACAAAATTTATAATATTTTTGATTCTGACATTAATAAGTTGATTGATTTTTCTAAAGCACAGTCTTGTGAATACAATGTTTTGCAATCTCAACTTGACTCGATGGCACAAATTATGCAATCTATTAATTTAGGGGTGGAGAGGGATGTTATATCCTGAACCCCAACGTCTTCTCCTAATTTTTCAGTTAAATCATGTTACAAGATATTGAATGATGATGGCCTCAGATTCAATCTTTTTGAGCAGGTTTGGCTGACTTGGGCTCCCCTCAACGTTAAGTTATTTTTCTGGCTTGTTATTCACAATAAAAACCTCACTAAGGAAAATTTGTTAAAGAGAGAGTGGACTGGATCATCTACCTGCATTTTCTGTAATCAATATACAGAAACTAACACCCATCTGTTTATGTTCTACGAATTTGTTTCACAGATTTGGCAGTTTTTCTTATGTTCCCAGTTATATCTTGGCTTTTATAATTTATGTTACTTATATCAGTATAAACCTGTTCTTAAATTTCAATTAAATAACTACAGCTGGTTTGTTTTGATTCAAGTTATTTTCTGGGTAACCTGGAAAGAAAGAAACAGTAGAATTTTTCGTGAAAATTTTAAACCTTCTCATATCATTATTTCTGATATCATTGGATTAATGGGGTACTGGTTAGATTCTCTTCTACCAGGTTTTGAAAAGGAGGATCTGAGGAATTCATTAACCTCCATGAAAGCTGCTTGGGCTGAGAATCTCACAACCTCTTCAGATGCTCCTCCTACATCTAATGATTCCACTTTACACCCTACTGCTGCTGTTGAAGATATGGGGCAGTAGCTAGACATGGAAAACGGGCCGGGCGGCCTGCGGCGGCTCGTCGGATAGGCCCAGTCCGGCCCGCGCTGTGC